>CAUYRT010092684.1:0-23345 GCA_963574885.1 Lepilemur ruficaudatus | reverse complement strand
GACATTATGACAATGTTTGAAAACAATTTTGATTAAAACTCAGTTTTTAAATTATCCATCAACTTAAAATGAATGATAAAATATTAAAATGCACATGGTAAAATGATTGCTTTCAGATACCAATCTTATATTGCATTTTGACTGCTCTAAAATGATTAAACAATTTTCACTTACATTTTTTAATAGCTATACGTTCTTTTTTTAATGATATAATTCACAGGAAATTTTATCATTTTGGATCCCTAAAATTTGAATAAATTCCAGATGTTATTCATTCTATAAATAATTGTCTATGTTATAGGCCCTGTTCTAAGCAATGAAAATCCAAAAGAGATAGCCTCTGCTTGTTTTAAAATGAAGACTATGGTTTTCTAATTCAATAAGTGAAAAATAATGAAGAACATATAAAAGTGTATTAAAAACATAGTTCCTGTTGAGTTTTTAACTTTTAAAAGAAATATTTGTCTGTGTTCAAAAATATTTAGAGCTTCTAACAAATAATTGGTTTCATTGAGTGTCAGATTACATAAGATTCTCTGATGGTTCTATATCCAAAATTTACATTGAAATTTAATTTAAAGAAATATTACCTATGGTTTGAAAGATGTTGAATTTCAGGCCAAATAACTAAATATTCAATATTTTAGTAATATTTAATAGTAAATATTATGTAAGTTTCTATAGGAACTTATGAGACCTTTCTTAGTATGCATGTGTGATAGCAATGAATATTTATTTTACTTAACAGACTTTTATTTAAATATTCTGTAAAATATTTGTTTTATCATTTTCGAGTTGCATTTATGTATAAATCATGTGTATCAGCTTTATGTATTTTACAATTTTGAACTCTAGAAGTATAACAATGATTCAGGCAGTATTCTGATACCATCTAAAGTTAAAATTCAAAACGTGTATTATACAGAGAAAGAGAAAACAATTTTCTTGACTTCTTCATTTTTATAATTTATATGAGAAATTTTGAAATATCTTTAAACTATCAGGCATTTTAAAAACATAATTAACTGGTGGTTAAAATAGTGGTGTTGCCTTCACGACACAGCCAGAATTAAAGTGATAGTTATTCCTATCCAACTCTATTTTTAACTAAGAAATCTGTATGTATATACTAAATAGTATGTATTATGTTATTGTCCTAAAAGTTTATATATATAATTTTATGTACATAATATAAAAGATTGTAGAGACCTATATTATGGTTACCGTGTTTAACCAACTTGATGATTAACCTATTCTTAGTCTGTAAGGAGGTCTAGCACATGATAGATACTTAAGCTTTTAGTAGATTAATTGAAGTCAGTTTGGTAAAGAAAAATACTGGTTTATAATTGATCCTTCCTGTATTGTACTCAACTTTTTAGTAAAGATTGTTTGGCTTCTGTTACTGCATACAGCTGTCTTCAACTAAAGCCTGATTTTGTGAGGACCGCTTTTCTGTTCCCATTTCTCACCCCTCTCCAACTCATAAAACCTTTTCATTGTGTTTTTTGGGATTCACAATAAGTCAGCAACAACATACCCTATACAGTAAACCTTTTTGCTTGTTTCTTTCCTCTTTTTATTCTGAGTTGTTCTGAAAGTACAACTCATACCAGCCACATCAGCGTCATCTAGAAACGTTTTAGAAATAGATTCTCAGACCGAACGCTTACTGAATCACAAACTCTGGGCATGGGGGCCAGCAGTCTATAGTTAAACAAACCTTCCAGGTGATTCTCATACACACTGAAGTTTGAGACCCACTGCTCTTACGGAGTCCTATAGCCTCCCATTTAGGGCTTGTTTTCTCATGGTTTTTTTCTCTCCTCTCTCCTCCTCTCTCCCCCTCTCCTTCTCTCTCCTTTCTCTCCTCTCTCTCCTCTCTCTCCTCTCCTCCCTTCCCTTCCCTCCTTCCCTTCCCCTCCCCTCCCCTTCCCTCTCCACTCCTTTCCCCTCCCTTCCTCTCTTCTTTCTTTCCTTCCTTCCTTCCTTTCCTTCCTTTTTTCTTTCTCTTTTTCTCTTTCTTTCCCTCCCTCCCTTTCTTCCTTTTTTTCTTGTAAATGTGCTGTGGTAACAAGGGAAGCACACCTCATACCGGAGTGTGAAAACCCAGTCATCACACTTACGAACCAAAAAAGGATCACCTTGTGGTTTTTCTTACCTTTGTAGTGCCACTTGCAGACCGTTCTCTCCCTCCCTCTTCCCCACCTTTAAATTTTTCATGATCATCAGACTATACCACCCATAGTCATTTACCATCCCTGCTTCACTCCTTGTTCCCAAAGATTTTAGTCTCTATCTTACTATTACTCTCCAATTGACAATTCTCAGTCCTTTGACCTCTCTGTTAATGATCTTGATGAGCAGGATTAGCCTCAGCCACTTACTTCCTTTCCCGTTACCAATAACTGAACCCCTTCCTTAGTCTCAATTTCAAGCATCCTATTTTCTCACTACTTCTTCCTGTCTTTTTCTGGCTTACTCTGTATAGGCCCTTGACTCCCTTAATTCTTAGACTTCACCAGGACTTAACAATCCATTAACTCTAGAGCTTTTCACAGTACCTCTTCCCTGAGCGCCCTCCCTTCTCTGCTTACCCTAAATTTGTAATACATTATATAATTACTGCCTTGCATACTCTCTCAACTCCATTCATTGCTCCTTTCTTTGTTACATTTATTTGGAAAAACTTAAATCCTTATTAAATCTGACTGCTTATTCTGCACGGATGAAGCTGAATAACTAGTCTCATTTTAAATTTTTGAGCATCAACTCAAATGAGCCTTAATGCTGCCCAGAAATCTGTTTCCATGGTCTGTTCACTTTCCCTCGCAGTCAACTATTTTATATCTCCATTCTACTCAGATCTCCAACCAATACCACCTCCCCCATCATCAGTCTCTGCTAACTTTTCTTGCTGCTTTTTCACCGAGAAGGGAACCAATCCGAGGAGACCTTCCACAAACTTGCAGTACCACAGCTACAAGTATCACTGTTCATATGCTCTGCTCTCCTCTCCATTACTAAGGAAGAATTGTTCATGCTTTCAGTTAAGGTGAATCTCATGTGATTTTTTTCCACATCTTCCCAAGGACATTGCTCCAGCAGTTCTGATTTCCACAATCAACGTTCTGTCCTGTAGATAATTAGCATACAAACTGTGGTTTTTCTGGAAGATCAGTTCAGTCAGAAGAAAATGCAGGCTTTCTTCTTTAAGTTGCCTCCTCATATCCTTGGCCCATTCTTTTTTATTTTTGTAGTAATTTTTTTTTTTTTTTTAATGAGAGATGGGGTCTGTCTTTGTCACCCAGGCTGGAGTGCAGTGGCACAATCACAACTCACAGCAGCCTCAAACACTGGGCTCAAGCAATCCTCTTGCCTCAGCCTCCCAGGTAGCTGGGACTACAGGCATATACCACCCCCACCAGCACTACTGTTTTTCATTTTTCTTAGCAACAGGTTCTCACTATGTTGCCTAGGCTGGTCTTGAAGTGGACTGAAGGTATCCTCCAAGTAGCCGGGATTATAGGCATGAGCCTTAGTAATTTAAAAAAAATTATTAAGACAACACTCGCCCTTTAAATTTTATAATTGTATATGGAAATTCTTGTTCCTTTATAATTTTTCATATATTCTGGGTATTAACATTTTGTGTCACAAATATTATCTCTATATCTTGTTAATTTATCAATTTGTACAAAATTGTGTAGAAACCAACACTTGAAACCAATTTTCCAGTTCAAAAATCATGTTGCAAATCATTTATATAAGAATATTATGTCCAATTATGAATTTCATAATTTTTTTAAATTACAAAACTTTTAGATACGATTTAAAGATAAAATTTAGGGATATTAAGACAGTTTCTCACCTTCCACCCAAACTATTGAGACATGAAAGCTTGTATGTTATTCTGGCTTCTTTATGCTCATCCAAACATAGACATGTAGAGGATTTGAGGGACTTGTTTTTTTTTTTTTTTTTTTAAGAGGGACTTGTTTTTTTACAAAAATATGGTTATATATGTTACTTGGCAACTGATTTTTTTTAATGCATTATATATATTAGATGGATATATACTAATTCATTCTTTTTAAGTCTGTACAGCTTTTAGTAGGTATAATTTATATAAATAATCTCCTGTTCCTTTAGTTACTTACAGCCTTTTCCCATGATGAACAATGAAGTAATAGCCTGTCCCCCCCCCCCCTCCAGACAGAGCCTCACTCTGTTGCCCCGGGCTAGAGTGCCGTGGCATCAGCCTAGCTCACTGCAACCTCAAACTCCTGGGCTCAAGCGATCCTTCTGCCTCAGCCTCCCGAGTGGCTGGGACTACAGGCATGCGCCACCATGCGCGGCTAATTTTTTCTATATATTTTTAGTTGGCCAATTAATTTCTTTCTATTTTTGGTAGAGACGGGTCTCGCTCTAGCTCAGGCTGGTTTTGAACTCCTGACCTTGAGCGATCCTCCTGCCTCGGCCTCCCAGAGTGCTAGGATTACAGGTGTGAGCCACGGCGCCTGGCCAATAATAGCCTGTTTATATAGCCTTAAATAAGTATTCTTCTATTTCTAAAGGGTAGAGCTCTTATAATGGGATTGCTGGGTCAGAAGGTATAGTCAAAGGGAGTAGTTTTAATTTTAATTGATGGTGCCAGGTAACTGTTCCAAAAAACTTTAGAGCAGTTCACATTCTTGTAAGTTTGAAAATACCACCTTCCCCTTGTCCTCATTTTTTGTTAATATAAATGAAAAAATTATAATTTGTTTCTTTAGTTTGTATTTCCTGGACTACAAGTGGAACTGATCATTTGTTTGCCATGTGACTTGTCTGGTCATTCATTTCGGGCATCTTGGTATTTTTTGTTTTTTAATCAACTTGTGCTCTGTTTTTCTTCTTCTATTTTATTTACTTATTTATTTGGTTTGTTTTTAGATGTTGGACCTTTGTTTTAGAATTTTTTTTCTATAATTTATTGTTTGTCTTTTTCCATTAAAATTTTAAATTTTATGTGGTCATTCTTTTCTTTCATGGTGTCTGGATATTCTATCTTGTTTAGATGTGTGTCCCCACATTGAGATGATAAAATATTCTTATATTTTTTGCACAAAATTCCAGATGTATTAAAGATATTTTTCTATATGGTATGAGCTAGGGGACTAGCTTTCTTTTCTTTCGAATGAATTGTCAGTTATGCTACCACAAGTTCCTTATTAAACTTCTGAATTGCATAACTGTCACTCTATAAGAAATTTATAACACGTTATCTAATTTGTAAAAGTTGTATGAACCTAAACACCATTAGGATTTTGATGGAGATGGGAATTAAACTTACCTACCAATTTTATTGCCAGCTTTACAAATATATCCGCATGGAACCCATTTTTTGAGACACTACCAGTCTCAAAAGAAGCAGGGGAGGTCCAGCCCAAAATTAGTTGGGAGCAGAGCAGTAAGCAACTGGGATAGTGGGGCTTCTTTGAGGTCAGTTGCTTGGATCCATGTTGGCATGCTAATTGTACCATGGGCCAATGGTGAGGTGAGAAAGTTAAAGGAAGGTCTTCAAGAGACCAAAGATCTCAGGCTGACTATAAGCAGAAGCCAGATCACCACAAATTAAGAGCAGGAAATTAGCCCAAGATCAAATCTGAATGTCATTAAAAAGCCACAATGAGTGAAAGCAGAAACAATGAATAACAAATACAGACCCACTACCTCTCACCCCATTCTATCTAGGACTTTAGAAAAGGAAGTGTTGAAATAGACTCAGTTTTTTAAAATCTCAACCTATGAGTTAAAAGAATTAGACACAGGTGAAGAGAAAATTAGTGAGCTAGAAGATATATCCAAATAAAGATACCAGGATACAGCAGAGAGAGACAAAAAGAAAGACGCAAAAGAGATGTTAAGAGATTTAGAGTAGGGGTTGGCAAACTGGCACACAGGTCAAATCAGGCTTGCTGCCTGTTGGAACACAGCCACATCTTTTTATTTACATAATGTCTCTGGCTGCTTTTGTGTTGTAATGACAGAGTTCAGTAGTTGCAACAAGACTGTGTGGCCCTCAAAACCTAAAATATTTACTATCTAACCTCATACTGAGAAAGTGTCAGAAAGCTTGCCAACCCTTAATCTACAGGATAGAGTGAAAAGATCTAACATAATCTAATCAGAGTCCTTAGAACCAACCATGAGAACAAGGAGAGTCATTATTTGAGGAGACAATAACTGTGATTTTCTTAAAATTCAGAAAAATGAATCCTTTTATCTCAAACAAAAAGAAATCCATACCTAAGACATTTTTCCATGTCCATGTCCATAAGCAAGTAAAATTTTGCAAGTAGCCAGGGAAAAGGAGCTATAGAGGAGCTTATTTTTATTTCAACAAATACAAGAATGAGTTAACGGCAACAATGAACACCAGAAACGGGAGTTAAATCTTAAAAGTTTTGAGAGAAAAATTGTCAGCTCGAAATATGGAGAAATTCTGGAGGGCTGTGTTTTTTCTAATAGTAAACACACGTGTTAATCTTGCGATTTATTTTCTTTCTGTGTATCTATGCACAGCTTTTCTCTGCAGCACAGTTTCTCTTGACAGTGTCCCTTAGGATACAACTAGTTATCAGCGACTGTATCTTAATCAGGGCTGCTTCTGTTTTTTTGTTAACAAAGTTTATACATATGTTAGCATATAATTTTTTTGCATCCTATTTATGTCTGAAATATTTGTCACAGGAGAGTATGTGCTGATGGATTCTAAGTTTGTGTGGCTTAAAAGTTTTTTTGAGCGAGAGAAGAAAAAGCTATATGCATTTCATTGCTGACTGTGCAGGTTCCTTTCAGATTACATTCATAGGTCTGTGTGTATACAATATGAAGAATGATCTGAAGTAATTGTGCTGTTTTTGTGTTTATCCACCACTCTTTGATTCAATAAAAAGGAAAACTGGAAGGGGGGGAGTCAGTTTGAGATTCTGAACTCAGCAAAGCTATTAAAAGGAGGGTGAAATAAAAAGGAAGTTTACCACAAAATGTTTTCCTCTAAAGGAAAGGTAGAAGGAATATTCCATTTTCATGGAAAGTAAAGCAGTTTGAGTGGTCCTATTCCACCTTGTACTTATATGACCTAAAACATGCGGTCTGTAAAGTTGGTGCAGCACAGGGAGGATAGGGTCAGAGGCTCTCACAGAATATCTTTAATAGCCAGACTTGGCAGACATTTATACCTCTTGTACTCATATCTTTCTGGCCAGAACCCGATCACTTGTTCACACCTGATTACAAGCAGGGACACTCAGAGAAACACATGAGTACTGGTAATTCTCTGCCACACACAGATTATTTAACTTCAGAGAAAATACATACACCTAATAAGCATGAAACATGCTCAGCCTTCTTAATACTGAGGGAAATGAAAATTGAGGCCATAGAAGATACCAATTTTTACCCATCAAATTAGCTAAAGTGATATCTCTAGCGTATTCAAGTATTAGAAAGGATCAGTGGGAACTCATACACAGGTGGTCAGGCATGTAAATAGATATAACCATTTTGGAAAATAATTACATTATTTTGTAAAATTGAATTGTTCTATAGTCATGATTCAGCAATTCCAAGTATATAACCTAGAGAAACTATTACAAACCAGGAGGAGATATGTACAAGAACATATAAAACATGTATAAACAAAGATCACAATTAATGAAGAAGGAGAGAGAGAAGAGGAAGGAAGGAAGGAAGGAAAGAACGAACCAACCCAAATGCTGTTGATAGAAGAATGCATAAACTCTGGCATAATCTCACAATGGAATATTATCAAAAATAAATTAGCCATAATTATATGCAATAATAGAGAATGACATATAATGCTGAGCTCTCCTGCATTTTCGTGAATGCAGTTTCAATTTATAATTGGCTAATGCTAGGATATGGAAAACCTATTGACTTTTGTATACTTACCTTGTATCTAGGCAGCTTACCAAAGTTTCTTATTAAGTGTTTTGAAGTTTATAGAAATATAATCTGCAAACATGCATTTTTGCCTCTTTTCTAATTTTTATATTAATTTTTATGTTCTTTTTGGTTTATTAGCTTGAATTTTCAAAAATAACGTTAAATAGAACTAATAGCAATCTTTCTTTCTTAGAGTTTTAAAGTAAATGGCTAAAGCCTATTTTACCATAGGCTACAGTTTTTTTGGTAACTGTAATGTTTAAGCAGTTTCTTTCTGCCTGAATTAACTTAGCTTTAAAGGAGTAGCTGCTAAATTTTAACACATTCCTTTTTTGGCATCTGTTGATACAATTATGTGGGTTTTCTTCTACAAATGTTGATGTGTTATGTTTATAGATTTTCTGATGTTGGGCCATTCTTTCCTGGAATAAAATCTCCATGGTTATATTGTATTATTCATATGATACACTGCTAGATTCAACTTCTAGTACCTTATTTATAGTTATTGAAACAATTTTCATAAGTGAAATTGGTATATGCTATAATTTTTGTATATCTTTATCAGATTTTGGTATTATTATCCATAAATTGAGGAACTTATTTGGTCTGAATGAATTTAACAGGAATTCTCTCTTATTTAAAAGTAGATAGGACATAAGCAACCAACATATCTAATTGGCATATGTAGAACACTCCATTCAAAAACATAATATACATTTTTTTTCAAACACTCATGGAACCTTCACTTAGACAGGCCGTATCCTGGATCATAAAACAAACTTAAAAGAAATCATTAGAAAATAAGGGGATTAAATAAATTATTGGAATTTTTTTAAATGAGAAAAAAAGAATAGAAATCTTATAGGATATGTTCTTTGACCATAATAGAATCAAATACAAGTCAATTATAGACAACAGGAAAATCTCTAAACACATAATTGCCAATTATGTGAAAATTATTGTGTAAATACCATTTGATCAAACAATCCCACTACTAGGTATGTACCCAAAAGGAAAAAATACATTTTACAATAAAGACATCTGCACTTGAATGTTTATAGCTGCACAATTCAAAACTGCAAAGATATGGAAACAACCCAAGTGCCCATCAATACATGAGTGGATTAATAAAATGTGGTATATGTATACCATGGAATACTACTTAACTATAAAAAACAATGGTGAACTAGCACCTCTTATATTATCCTGGGTGGAGCTAGAAATGAAGCTTTGAAATGAAGTATCATAAGAATGGAAAAACAAGTACCACATGTACTCGCCATCAAATTGGTACTAACTGATCAACACTTAGGTGCTCACACGGAAGTAATATACATCGGGTGCCAGGCAGGTGGGAGGGAGTTGTGGGGATGGATAAACTCATAACTAATGGGTGTGGAGTGCATTGTATGGGGGATTGGCATGCTTGTAGCTTTGGCTTGGGTGACGCAAACGCATTATACGTAACCAAAATGTTTGTACCCCCATAATATTCTGAAATTTAAAAAAAGAAAAAAAATAAATAAATTGGAAAAAAACACATGTTCACATACAAAAAACTTTATGTGAATGTTAATAGTATAGATTTATAGTATAGAATGTTGTGGTTCATAACAGCCAAAAAGTTGGAAAAATATTTAAATGTCCCTTAACTGGGGAACTGATAAACAATGGAGGTATATACATTCAATGAAACAGTAATCAGCAATTAAAAAAGAAACAATACACGCAACAGCATAGCTGAATCTCAAATACATTATCCTAACTCAAGCCAAAAACAAATGGTTACATTCCATTTGCACAATATTCTTGCATAAAAAAAACCTGTGAACTAATATAAAAGCTTAAGTCCCCAGATGAGTGAATGGATTCCCTCTTGGCCCCAGGGACCACAGAAATACCCTAAGGCTCAGTTGCTGGTCTTGAAAAGGAAGATCAGCCCCACCTCCTCATTCCCCTCTCTCTTCTTGGAGATATTTGTAACAATAAGATGCTAAATCATTAACAGGCCTAAGGCTATACAAGACAAAGTTTAAACCGCACCTGCAGGCCATCGATTTACTTAACAGGTCACTAGAGTTTCAGTAAATGTTGAGTAGCTTGTCTCTGACTAACAGACATCCTTATTTTAAGTTAAAATAGTGCAAGCCTCAAAGCTTGATTTCTTTAACCAGTTACAAAACTTTAAACCCACCTTTAAACCCACCTACAGCTGTAACTCCCCCCTCCCTGGCCCGCCTTGGGATGTCCCCCCACCTTTTTGGGCCAAACCAATGCACACCCTCTACTGACTTAGGGTCTTATGTGTAATTCCTGTTTCCAAGAAAGTATAAACCAAACTTTGTGACCCAGCTACTGCAAGCATATTTTCTCAGGACTTCTTGAGGCCATGTGCTCCAGGCCAGTCACACACATTTGGCTCAGGATAAACCCCTTCAAATAATTTTACAGAGTTTGGGGTTGTTGTTTTTTTTTCCATTAACAAAACTTTATAGGGACAGAAAACAGACCAGTGGTTGCCAGGGGCTTGAATTTAGAACCAGAGAGGGCTACTTACCATTTTCTAGCTGGGTGAATAACGACTTTGAACCTAGTTGGAAAATAATCACCACCTTCAGAAGACTGTTAGGAATAAATAAAGTAAAAATGTCTTTATTGTATCAATAGTATGAAAATCCTTTACTGCGCCCTCCCTCCCCACGCCCCGTTATTCTATGATACAGAAAAAAATGCCTGACGAATTTCCAGCAGTTACTTGGTCACTGGAGGATTTGAACACTGGTCAGAGCAAGAGTGACGTTTCCTTCCACGGTACCCAGTTTGGTTTGGGAAAGTTGCGCCTTCATTTCACCCAGAGCTTCGCAATTTTGAAACGGGATTTCACTCTTGGGGGAAAGTGGCCGTGGTCCCCACCCCTGTCTTGTTCTGGGCGGCCCGGGGTCTCCCCTGCGGCGCCCCGGGGCTGGGCGCAGCGACCGCCGAGCGCGCCGCGTGTGCGCCGGAGCCCGTCGCTGTGACCGGGACGCGGCCGAGCGCGGCAGCCGGGGGCCGAGGGAGGCAGGCGCGGGGCAGGCGGCGGCGGCGGCGGCGGCGGGCGGCCCTGACGCGCCGCGGCGCTCTCTCTGCAGCTCGCGCGCGGGGTAGCGGGCCGCGCCGCCGATGGCGAGGCTGCGGGACTGCCTGCCCCGCCTGGCGGTCACGGTCCGGTCCCTGCTCTTCTGGTGCCTGGTCTACTGCTACTGCGGGCTCTGCGCCTCCATCCACCTGCTCAAACTTCTGTGGAGCATCGGCAAGGGGCCGGCGCAGACCTTCCGGCGGGTGGCCCGGGAGCACCCTCCCGCGTGTCTGAACGACCCCTCCTTGGGTACCCACTGCTACGTGCGCATCAAGGTGAAGGACGGCCCGGCCTGGCGGTAACGGGCCGCTGACGGCCGCGAGAGCGGAGGGCGCCGGGCTGCTCCTCGCGTGTCGCCCGGCTCAGCGTCCCCTAGCGTTCCCTGCGGGGCGCGCGGGGACACAGAAGATACCTGGGGGGAGGGGGCAGGAAGGGCGAGGGGTGGAGGGAGAGGGGTCGGTCTCAGTGTGTCCGTGTGAGAGAGCGAGAGAGAAGCAACCCGTTTCGCGGGCGCCTTGGTTGGTTTCTGCGTGTGGAGTTTCTCTAATCAGGGTCCTCTTATATTACTGTCCCCCACTACTGCAAGGGGAAGCTGTCTCCTGTCACCTTTTTGCCCTTTATAGCTTACATCATCCGTGGGGAATTGTTTCTGGTGGCACCCTACTGTCTCTCAGGAGGCTGTCCTCACCTAAATTTTAGAGATAAACAGAATAAGTCATTGCAAAGTAGAAGTTCATGCTGATCACAGGTGACTTAGGTAACCTGAAACAGTAAGTAAACTGTGTGTTTGTGGGGAGGGAAGCAGACTTATGAAGTCAGGGACCAAAGGAATGGAATAAAAAGTAAATGTCAGCCATGCATGCGGCTCTT
Source organism: Lepilemur ruficaudatus (assembly GCA_963574885.1). Classification (NCBI taxonomy): domain Eukaryota; kingdom Metazoa; phylum Chordata; class Mammalia; order Primates; family Lepilemuridae; genus Lepilemur; species Lepilemur ruficaudatus. The sequence continues at coordinate 11,407 of CAUYRT010092684.1, read as the reverse complement.
TAATTGTTTATGCTTGTCCCTGGCTTCCTCACAGCCCACAGATATTCTATTTCCTGAGGTTCCAGGTGGTGAAGGGAAATGGCTCCTGTGATACGCCCTGCAGTCTGACTCACAGGCCTTTCAAAAACAGCCTCATATGCAGGGATATTTATGTCACCAAGTCCTAATTTCCTATTACAAGTGAAATTGCCCAGCACCTGGCATTCAGAAGGGCAAGAGGACTTCTTTCTTGCCTGGGGTTGGTTGATATGAGAATTAAATGAGTTAATTATTTGTTAGAAAAAAAAATCCAAAAACCAAAAACTAGAACTTAGAACAGTGCCTGGTGCATGGTCAGTGCAATAAAGTATCTGTTAATTCAATCCAATCAAGTGCCCATAGCATTTCATCCTCCAAGACTCAACACCAATAAAAGAAGTTTTTGTTGTTACTGCTGTCATTTTAGACATGGTGTCCTGCTCCGTCTCCCAAGCTGGAGTGCAGTGATGCGATCATAGCTCACTGTAACTTCGAATTCCTAGGCTCAAGTGATCCTCCTGCCTCGGCCTCCTGAGTAGCTAGGACTACAGGCATGCATCACCACCACATCAGGCCAATTTTTTATTTTTTATAGAGAAAGAGTCTTCCTATGTTGCCCAGGCTGGTCTCAAACTCCTGGCCTCAAGTGATACTCCTGGCTCAGCCTCCCAGAAGGGAAATTATTAAACTTCTAGGAAAACATTCTGCAGTTGAGGGCAAAGTCAGATTTGTTATCTCTGTCCAACTTGGGGAGTAAATGTTGTATAAGAATCGTCTGGAACTCCTCACAGTGCTTTTCCTCTGATGCTGGCCACCTACAGAGCTTTCCCAGAGATGCAGAACCAAGGAGTAGAAAGAGCATTGTCCTGGGAGTTAGGACAAGATGGGGATTCCAGTCGTAGCCCTGCTCCCAACCACTTTACGACCTGTGTTAACATCTTTGTGCTTCATTTTCTAAATCTGTAAAATGGTTCTTTCACATCTGAAAACACAATAGGATTTTGTATTAGGCAGCCCAGGGTCTGTGCTCAGCTTTTGGTTCTTGGTTTCTTTCCTAGCTTTCTTTCTTTGAGAACTTTTGTTTTTCTTTCTTGATGTTTCCTCTATTTTCCTCTCTTCAGTTTGCTTAGCATTGCTGAATTCCCCTGTCATTCATTCCCATGACTTTCATTTTCCTAGGGTTTTCTTGTCTCCTATATGCAGAGTGAAGTCTGGAGCAGTCAGGGCATTCTGTGTTAGAAATGCACACTGACGTGACATGGGGAGCAGGCAGCAAGGGGAACAGTACATGCAACACTCAAAATAATAACGTGGGAAGGAAAGACCTAAAAATAAGGGAAGGAGGTGTGAATTATATAACTGATTGCACAGCTCTTGACGGGCAAGCTGAGAAAAGTACATGACTAGGAGGTAAACATGGCGGGAATATAAATTCAGATTGGAATTATTTACATGCCCTGCAGAATTTTAATGAGATGAAATGTGACATGTAAGTAAGATGAAAGTTACAAACTGTGACATTGGTTCAAAAGCTTATATCAATTGACCTTGTACTAGAACAAGAAGAAAAGGTGCTGTGAAACCAATGTTGACAAAAGTGAATCTGTCAATTTACCCTTATTGATAAATCATGTTTTTTTTTTCTTTTTGAAAATTAAGTAAATTTATTTTACTTCTTGATGTTGAAAATAATACTAGTGAGTTTTTGAGTTTTTTCTTTTTTTGACAGGCTCTCATTCTGTTGCCAAGGCTAGAGTACAGTGGCATCATCATAGCTCAGTGCAACCTCACACTTGGGGCCCAGATGATCCTCCTGACTCAGTCTCCTGCATAGCAGGGACTACAGGCATGCACCACCAGGCCTGGCTAATTTTTCTGTTTTTTTTTTTTTTTTTTTTTGTAGAGACAGGATCTCTCTATGTTGCTCAGGTTGTTCTTGAACTCCTGGCATCACGCTATCCTCCTGCCTCAGCTTCCCAAAGTGCTAGGATTACAGGGTTGAGCTACCGCACCCAGCCGAGTATTTTTTAATGAAACGGAAATATTAAATGTACTTCTTTGACAGTCAACTCAAAACATCACTAAAATTCTATGCCATCTATTTTCAGGATTCAGGGTTAAGATTTCACTATGTTGCTGCTGGAGAAAGAGGCAAACCACTTATGCTGCTGCTTCATGGATTTCCAGAATTCTGGTAAACTTACCAACTAACTTGTTTTTGCATTAAAATTGGCTTATTGTCTTCGTTTGTTTTGTGCTACTATGACAGAATACCACAGTCTGGTTAATTTATGATGAACAGAAATTTATTTTCTCACAGTACTGGAGGCTGGGAAGTCTAAGATCAAGGTACCAGCATCTGGTGAGGGCTTTCTTGCTGGGTCATCAGATGGCAGAAGGAGGAAGGGCAAAGAGGCAAAAGGGGGCCACACTTGCCCTTTTGTACTGGCATTAATTCCACCAGTGAGGGCAGAGCCCTAATCACCTCTTAAAGGTCCCACCTCTTAATGTTGTTAAAATAGCAATTAAATTTCAATGTGAGTTTTGGACAGGACATTCAAACCACAGCAATCATCATAATATCATTTTCTTTTAATGACTTTTGACAGACTCTGCTCTGTGATCATTTGCCCAGGGTTATCATTCCTCAATGTTCCTGAATCGTAGCAATGATTATCCTCCTAGTCTAAAGAAACCTAAATGCTACCATCCTAAATTTACATTATTTTGAGGATTAAAAGAAGTATCTTTTAATGTTTCAAATCTCTGAAATAGTTTCAAAACAATTTTATAGAGTAATCTACTATAGACAAATTACAGCACTAGGTGGGGAAAGGAGATTTTAAACAAATCAAAGCTTGGAGTGCTTGTTATCAGGAAGCTTTTGGTGAGGTGTGAGGTGAGGAGAAGGCTAAAGAAGACGCATGGAAACTGAAAATGAACTATTTCCTATGCACATAGCGACAGGTTTATATGAATGCAGGATAAATTAAGGAACTAAGTATTTCATAATAGGAAGAAAAGCTAAAGCCAAAAATACAGTTAGTTACTGTCTTAGTTTATTTGTGTTGCCATAATAAAATACCTAGGCTGGGCACAGTGGCTGACACCTGAAATCCCAGCACTTTGGGAGGCTGAGGCAGGAGGATTGCTTGAGGCCAAGAGTTTGAGACCAGCCTGGGCAGCATAGCAATAACCTGTCTCTAGTAAGAAATAAAAAAAAATTAAAAATAAAATACCTGAGACTGGATAATTTATAAAGAATAGAAATTTACTTCTCACAGTTCTGGAGGCTGGGAAGTCCATGGTCAAGACACCAGCAGGTTTGCTGTCTGCTGAGAACCAGGTCTCTGCTTCCAAGGTGGCACCTTGTTGGTGTGTCCTTTAGAGCTGTAGTCCCCAACCCCCAGGCTGCGGCCTGGTACCAGTCGGTGGCCTGTTAGGAAACTGGCTGCACATCACCCCCTGAGCTCTGCACTATCCTCTGCCCATCCACGACACCCCACCCCACGCCCATCCTGGTCTATGGAAAAATTGTCTTCCATGAAACTGGTCCCCGGGGCCAAAAAGGTTGGGGACCGCTGCTCTGGAGAGCACAAACACTGTGTCCTCACATGGTGGAAGGACAGAAGGACAAGAGGGTGCCCAGCTAGTTCCTTCCAGTCCTTTTATAAGGTTGCTAATCCCATTCATGAGGGCTCTGCTGTCATGGCTTAATAACCCTCTAAAGACCCCATCTTTTAACACTGTCACATTGGTGATTAAATTTCAACATATGAATTTTGGGTGACATATTCAGACCATAGCAATTACCTAAGGGGAAATGTTTTATTCTCTATTGACCCTACAGGGGCAAATAAGTATAGATGAAAGCAACCCTTAAACCCTTTTTTTAAAAAGTGAACATTTTAAAAAGAGGTGATATATATCATAGTGGTAAAAAGAAAACCAGTTTTTGATAGCACAGGGCTGTGATCTTGAGATGGTTCATGAACTAAATAGGTCAAGAAATGAATTTTTAAAAAACCAATTCTCTGAGTTGATGCAAAGATAGAATATTTGGTATCTTTTGAAAGGTCTGGGACAACATTCTATCCTGTCCTGAAATTTCTTACTTACTATCTTATTCTAGGAATACCTAGAATTCCGTAATTACAGGTTTTTCACCTCTTTTAGACTTTTAAAGATTTTATGTTACCCAAAGTCCTGATTTAAAAGGCATCTGAAAGGAATATTACCGTAAGACGCTCTAGTTAATATTTTGTCAGTGGAAAGGACTTTATGAATAAATGCATTGAGGATGTTATTGTATGAGAAAGTATCAGGCATTGAAGAAAGGAAGGGAGGATAGCAAAGACCCATCTGCCTCATAATTTTTCCAGAGCAAGAAATCTATGGGTGCCTCTTCCAGAGAAGATTTTTCCCTCATGAAGATTTTTCCTCTCTCTGGATTTACCGGCAGAAATAAACATAAGTCATTTTTATATTATACTTTTATCTGTTCTTCCATCTGGAGACAACTTAATGAGGTGGTCGAGAACTGCCCAGTGTAATTCAAGCATATGCATGTGGCCTTACCTCCTGGAACACATGGCATGATTGGCTCACAATAAAATGTTACTCTGAAGCATTAGTCAAATCCAAAGTAGCACGGGCAATAAATTCTGGCTCTGCCACTTATTTGCTGCAGGACTCTGCAAAATCATCTATTTAATATGATAATCTTGCAGAGTTGTTGTGAGGACAAAGAGAGTCAAAATAGGTGACTCTCAGTCCTAGTGAATACTCAATAAATGCTCATTTTCTTCCTTCATTCTCATTCACTCAGTGTGGAGATCCATGTGTCAGATAATAACTTCCTGTTTCTGGTGATGAGAATGATAACAGTTAACATTTTCTGATGATGGTTAACATTTACCATGTGCCAGGTACTCTTGTAAGTGTTTTACATAGATCATCTCTTTTAAGCCTCATTGCTACCATCTGAAGTTCATAGTGCCAGAAAGTAAGGTGCCCCTTGTTCTTGAAACTCAGAGCTGACCTCTGCTGCTTGTCCTCAGTCTATGAGAATGATAATGATCTGATAACGTGCATGGAGTTTTACCCTTCAAATTTCATACCTCATACAGACATTCAAGAGGATGTTAAATGTCAGCCAGCAATATAAAAATACCTTACTCTAGCATTTTAAATGATCATTCTAAATAAAATTCATGATCTGCATGGGGGGGGTGATATTTAACTTTATAGAAAGAAAGTTTTGGGCTTATTTTTTCTTTTTTAGAGACAGGATCTCACTGGAGTGCAGTGGCCCAGTTATAACTCACTGTAACCTTGAATTCCTGGGCTCAAGCGATCCTCTTGCCTCAGCCTCTCAAGTAGCTAGGACTACAGGCATGTGCCACCACACCTGGCTAATTAAAAAAAATTTTTTCTTTTGTAGAGACAGGCTCTTGCTATGTTGCCCAGGATAGTCTTGAACTCCTGGCCTCAAGTGATCCTCCTGCCTTGGCCTCCCAAGGTGCTGGGATTACAGCTATGAGCCAAGGTGCCCAGCCCAGAAAGAGAAGATTTAAAGGCTGTTCTGTTTCTCCATCTCACACCAACCCCAATACTTGTCCATGCTCTTATTCCTCCTAGAACTTCACCTGTTTACATATGGAACAATCGGCATGAAGATAAAAATGAACCTATAACCACTTTAACCACTTGGTAATTGTTTCCAGGAGTCTGAGAGAATGGTAATGGTACCTATTTAACACAAGGCAGTAGATGCTCTCTGTCATATTTTAAGAAATGATACATTTGTGCTTATTTTCCACAACCTTATCCCATTATTTACTCCTGAGAGCCCTTTTGAAAAATGGAAATGCCTGGTTCTTGTACATGTACTAGAATCTTCAGTGGATGGGACAGCCTAGGAGGGGTCCAGCACAGGTCCCTGGATATCAGCCCCATTTGCTCCTGCAAAGTCAAGTCTTGGATGTGTCCAAGGGAGCTGGTCATTATGAAGAATGGTTTAGTTTTTGAAAAGCTCCCAGACATACTTTCACTCTGAAGAGCCACAGATTAGGAAATATACGCAGGTCATAGACAGGAAGGAGTCCCTTCCATTCACAAATCCATCATTTGTTACTCCCACCCACAAGAGCCTTGCTGTAATTCAAAACAACAATAACAACAAACCCGGATATCTCAGTTGCTCACATACAGTGTATCGAGTTCACTGAACTTTGCTGACTATTAATCTGAAAGCTACCTCGTTGTTCAGAGAGAGTCCTAACACAACTACATGAAGATTGTTCGTAATCAAATACCTCGGTTTGAATATGTCATATTCTAAACTAAGACCTCTTTGTTGATGCTCACTTTGTCTTTCCTTCCAATCAAATCACCACTATTACCCATTACGGGGTCTAGTCAATTCCATTTAGGTGCTAGCGGAAAAAGTCAGTCCAAATCTTAGAATTTAGGACAAAACTCTAAAATTTAAGTTTTAGGACAAAACTTTTTTTTCATTTTAAGGGCCCCAAAAACTTTATGCCTGACATTTCTAAGCAATTTCAATTTATATTATAAATGTAAATGTTATTTCTCTGTCAATTAAATTTTGCCTAAATACACATGAAATTATAAACTTGATTGTAGGTCAAGTAGGTCAGCAATATTTGAAACAGTGAAAACAAAAAAAAATGTCATAAATTGATAATGTGTGTGAAAGTACTTTTTAAGCAGAAAACCATGATACAAATATGCATATCTGCATTCATCATCGTGGCCTAAGAATAGCTATTGAGAAATGGTAATACTTAACGTGTACTGTTAGATGTGACACAGACACAGTAAAATCCTGGGTCTTCTTCCTTAAAATCTAAAGGAAACCCCAAACAAGATACATATCTATGGGACCTTTAGCTAAATTAGCCCAAATAAGGCTGTTTGCTGAAGGATGATTTTTCTCCCCCTCTCTCTCTCCACCTCAATTTGCATATCTTTTAAAAATATTTTGGGCTGAGGCAGGCAACTTCTTTGAGTCGTCTTCATCGCCAGCTGTAGGAGATGCATGCGTCATCCCTCAAGTGCTGAGGCAAGTGAGGGCTCTGCATGCATACAGCCGAGCTCGAGCCCACTGTCCGGCCACTGTGGCCTTTCTCTGTAGTGAATATAGAAAGGATATTCTATATCTGAAAGTGGCTCGCCTGGTAAAACCCTCCTTAGGTTAACAGTAATAATTGAGAAAGAGGTTGTTTTTTTTCCCCCAAGCATCCTCTGCTGTCACTGAAAGCTATCAGAAAAAAAGACAATGTGGATGTAAACAGTTTTGTTTATTTATAATATTTTCAGGGATTATAGCTTTTGTAGTATGTTTTATTCCTATATCAAGGGAGTTGTTTTGTTTTATTAAATAAATGACATGTCCATCAGTCTATCACTGGGGTGATTCTTTTTTTTCAAGTTTAGGGCTAAAGTATAAATCAAATGTGTTTTATTTGTGAACTCCAGGAAGATGACATTTAAAAATTATTCTTTTGTAACTTATTAAAATATGCAGTTCCCCTATTTCTTAGAACTATTTAGGATATTGCTTGGCTCCACTCATTGTTAACAGCAGTAGTTGAATTTATTTTTAAGGCAATTTAAATTCTTCATAACATAATGACATATGAAGGTATTGTGTTTGCATAATCTCTAATGCAATTTTAAATATAAAATGTTATAGGATTGTGCACATTATTTTGAGTAAAAATTCTACCTTGAAATCTCTAATTAAATTAATTTTAAATGAAGACAGATACTTAATATATTAAAACAATGCATAGTTCAATAGAAGTTGAACATAAATTCCCCAGTGCGAATCTGGGGCCTTTAGCTGTCATCATCTCAAGGTTTGAACTGGGACAGAAGTCTTATTATTGAACAACTGGTACTTCTTACACTCTCAGTATTCAGTGTTTTCATTGGTTTGCTGTTTCACTTATTCAATAAATCTTAATTAAGCACCTACATGGGCTAGATATTCTACCAGAAAATTCAGGAAACTCACAATTGAGTGGAAGAGCCAGATTCAGCAGATCATCATAGAACACGTGCCCGGTGCGCTGAAGAATGTCCGTACAAGCATGAAACTACAGAAGGGGCCCCCAACCCAGCCTGTGAGAAAGGAAGCCCGGGGAGTCTCCTGAAAGAGGAGTTAATGTGAGGAGGAGTTAACTGAGGGGTGAGGGTCAGGGATTGTGGGGTCATAGAGGAATGGTGGGGAGTGATGGTATTTCGGACAAAGGGAACCATACGAATAAAGTCATAAAAGCAAAAAACAACAGTGACCTAGCACTGCAGAGCAGCATAACATGAACTCTGAGGCCAGAATGCCTGAATCTGAATCCTGGCTCTGCTGTTGGCTACTCTGTGACCTCTGGCACATCTATTAACCCTCTGTGCCGCTGTTTCTTCATCTGTAAAGTGGGCATAATAATAATACCTACTTCATAGTATTGTGAACAACATTGAGGATCAACATTATCATACAAGAAGCACTTAGAATTGTGCCTGGCATGTAGTAAGAGTGAAATAGATGTTAGCTCTTTTTACTGTGAACCAAATGACAGTGTAAAGTCATCGGGCTAGAAGACTGGGCAATAGTCAAATCTTGCAGGTCTTGTCTGCCAGGATAATGAGCTTGGGTTTCATGTTATTCATAATAGGGAATCAAGAAAAGCTTGTACACAGGGAAATGACATGAGAGAATTTGTGTTTTTGCTACATCCCTCTGGTTTTGTAGAAGATATAGCTGAAGGAATGAAATAGACACAGTTAGACCAGTCAATAGGCTGCTGTATTAATGGGGGCCTGAATTAAGGTGATGATAACAGGATAAACGGGGAGTGTTTAAATAAAAATTTAAGAGGTTAATTCTGCAGAACTTTATTGATTGGGTATGAAGGATTATAAAGAAGGAAGAGTTGAGCTTTGGATATAAAGACATTTAAAAATCGATTCAAAACTTTAAGTAAGGCTACTTGAGAAAATAATAAAGTGATATGTGTTGACAGATAGGTATCTCTAAGGAAACAAACTACTTTTTGTTTCTTACAACCCAGAGAAAAGATTAACAAGATTACTATGACCTAGCTAGAAAAAAGATGCTATTTATTAACATTTTCAAATCCGTCTTTTTTTTTTTTTTTTCGAGACAGAGTCTCACTCTGTTGCCCAGGCTACAGTGCCGTGACGTCAGCCTAGCTCACAGCAACCTCAAACTCCTGGGCTCAAGCGATCCTCCTGCCTCAGCCTCTCGGGTAGCTGGGACTACAGGCATGCGCCACCATGCCTGGCTAATATTTTTCTATATATATTTTTAGTTGGCCAATTTCTTTCTTTTCTTTTCTTTTCTTTTCTTTTCTTTTCTTTTCTTTTCTTTTCTTTTCTTTTCTTTTCTTTTCTTTTTCTTTCTTTTTCTTTCTTTTCTTTCTTTCTTTTCGACACAGTCTTACTCTGTTGTCCAGGCTAGAGTGCTGTGGCATCAGCCTAGCTCACAGAAACCTCAAAATCCTGGGCTCAAGTGATCCTCATGCCTCAGCCTCCCGAGTAGCTGGGACTACAAGTGTACACCATGCCTGGCTATTTTTTCCAAAATTAGTGAAACAGGGTCTCACTCTTGCTTAGGCTGGTCTCAAACTCCTGACCTCAAGCGATCCTCCCACCTCAGCCTCTCAAAGTGCTAGGATTACAGGCATGAGCCACCGTGCCTGGCCTCATTCATATTTCTTTTCCTTGCCGTACTAGACAATATTGACCACTTCCACCTACATCAAAATCACTAGGGTGCTTGCTAAAATGGGGAGGCTTTTGGCATGGTGGGATTATAATTTGATATATTGACCCATATGGTACTTCCTTCCCTCCTTCCTAAACCTTTCCCACATTAAAATTAGACCATGAGGCTAAATCAGTCAGAGCTTATTGCCTCAAGGTGATAAACTGAATGTGGGAAATCAGAGTCAGATTCTTGGCTTTTGCTACTAGGAAAGCTTTGGCAATTCATGGCAGAAGTGATGGCCTCAAAGGATAAGGCCTTTGAATTATAGTCCAGGTCTTTTTTTTCTTTCTGGAGACAAGGGTCTCACTCTGTTGCCTGGGTTAGAGTGCCATGGTATCAGCCAAGCTCACAGCAACCTCAAACTCCTGGGCTTAAGCAATCTTCCTGCCTCTGCCTCCCACGTAGCTGGGACTACAGGCATGCGCTATCATGCCCGGCTAATTTTTCCTATATATATTTTTTAGTTGTCCAGCTAATTTCTTTCTATTTTTAGTAGAGATGGGGTCTCGTTCTTATTCAGGCTGGTCTCGAACTCCTGACGTCAAGCGATCCTCCTGCCTCGGCCTCCCAGAGTACTAGGATTATAGGTGTGAGCCACTGTGCCTGGCCCTATCACTTTTTATATTGTCTTTTCAAAAGCACTTTTGTTGCTCTTTCTTTGTTTATGTCTCAAATCAGCCATGACAAACTGTGTCAAATCTCATGTGCAGACATGTTTTATTTGGCCCTCAGAGTGTTTTGAAAATGTTTATGGTAGTTGCTAACAATAAAAATATAATATTTTATATTAAAAATTTGAATGTGTGGCTTTTTGGAGAAAATGAGATGGATGCAATGGGTAGCCATTCTCTGGTGACAGTCATCATCAGAGCTACTTTTCTGGAAGGGGCACATGCTTGCTCCAGTTTGCTTGGTTCCATCCATTCATGGCACTTCACTCATTTGTTAAGCTAAAGTTAACTGTAGTTAATTTCGTTTCTGTCCATTTCAGCTTGCAACCTCTGTCTTCCATGTTATATTCACCAAGTTCTTATCTGGAACCTCTTTTTTTCTCTCCTCTTGCTCTCCCTGAGCACCTCTGTCCCCATCATTTGCAGAAACCAGATATGGATGAGTCTGTTTACCATCTTAAGTCTTTTTTTCAGTTCAGTGGTTATCCCTGCCTTTGTGTTGGAGTTCATTTTTCTTTGCATTTTAATCACATTCTTTTTGTTGCTTTCTGGTCTGTATGGTTTGATGGCTTGAAATAATTTTCTAGCAGTCTATTTAATTAAGACTTTATCTGCATGTGGTGATTCCTAATTGTCATTTTGTTGTTTGAGTCTTCTGTGTGTTCCAACAACTGAGTGGTTGTTGTATTATGCATGTAAACAATACAAAGATAGAATTGCTTTGTTTTGCCTTTTTTTTTTTTTTTTTTGAGACAGAGTCTCACTCTGTTGCCCAGGCTGTAGAGTGCCGTGGCGTCAGCCTAGCTCACAGCAACCTCAAACTCCTGGGCTCAGGCGATCCTTCTGCCTCAGCCTCCCGAGTAGCTGGGACTACAGGCATGCGCCACCATGCCCGGCTAAT
>CAUYRT010092682.1:0-20757 GCA_963574885.1 Lepilemur ruficaudatus | reverse complement strand
ATGCCTGTAGTCCCAGCTGCTTGGGAGGCTGAGGCAGGAGGATTGCTTGAGCCCAGGAGTTTGAGGTTGCTGTGAGCTAGGCTGATGCCACAGCACTCTAGCCCAGGCAACAGAGTGAGACTCTGTCTCAAAAAAAAAAATTAAAAACAAAAATCCGTTCTGGAAGAACTCCGTAGCCTGGCATGACTTGGTAGCAAGTCTAGCTGCTCCACTCACCAGCTGTGGGTCCCTGGGCACAGTCCCTGACATCTCTGAATCTCAGTTTCCTCATCTGCAGAACTCCTGCCCACCTGTTTAACGGAGTTAGGCGAGCAAATGAGATGGAAGGCATAACTTGGTTCGTCGTGTGCGTTGATGCATTCATCAAGCATGAATGTTCTCTGGGCCCAAGCACACACTGTGTTTCTCCATTTATTGAGGGCTGTGATATGTGAGACGCACTAGAAAACTTTCACAGTCAAGGCAGATTGCAGGAATGAATTCTAACCCAGTTATCAAGCCTGTCATGTGAAGGTTAATTAGATTGGTCTGACAGCTCTATTTTTATGACATTCTGTTGGCTGTCATTGCATTTAGGACAGTATCTTGCACACAGTAGGGGTCTCAATAAATGTTTGTTGAATGAATGAATAAATGAGCAAATAAATGTTACTCCGTTCCCTGGCCAATTCTAAGTGCTTGCAAAGCAATTTAGCATTATCTTTGCCTTGGCAGGAGTTTTCTGGCACATGGACTGCGTTGAAAGAAGTTTACCTCAAATTACTCCACTAACCCACCACGGGTGCTTCCCACCTGGCAGGCCCTGAGCAATTTTCTCGGGGGCCTGGATCACACGTCCTCTGACTGTGTAAGTCAAACTCAGCATTTACGACTGAAATAGGTGTAAGCGTCCAACCTGCTGACGCTTTTTTCTCCCTCTGGTTTACCCACATTCCAAATCTTTCCATTGACTTTTGAGGTGGCTCGAATAAGACAACATGCAAGTACTTCAAAAAGCATAAAACACTGTATAGTTTTAAGGAAAGCTCTTATTTCTCATCTTCAGTTTGCGTTCGCAGGCTGTGTTCCAGACACCAGCATTTTGGAGAGGGGTAGCACTGATCTCGTACTCCCTTTCTCTTCCGCCTAATAAAGGGGCAGCAGTTCCCTTTGTTCTCCTCTTGTGTCCCTTGAAAACCTTTATCTCACCTTGTGCTTCAGATTTCCTGAATTCCTGTGAATGTGTGTGTGGTTTTTTTCTGATTTTTTTTTTCTTTTGTCTTCCTTGGGAATGAGTCAATTTTGCAATTTCTTGGCCACCTTGGTGAGTGTCTTCGTTCCTGTAGAGCCCAGGGTTTGCTCACTGGATGACCTTTCACCTTCCACATCCTTTTTTGGTGAATGGTAACAATGCAAGAGCTTTGTGACAATTTTCCCTGCAAGAGCACCCGGCTGTCTTGGGGCCCCTGTTTGAACCTTGATCTTTCTGCAGAGGCTTTTCAATGTATCCCTTAAGCCTGTTGAAATCTCCTTTCTTAAAATCCATTTACTTAATTTGACCACCTTCCACTCTTTTCTGATGGCTTTCGCCCTTGTCCCAAGACCCCCCCCCTTTGATTTTATATTTCTTGTTGCCCAAGCCCCTACACCCAGCATGAAAAATCAGAGATTAGAAGAAACACAACTCTTAAACCTTTCCTTTCCATAGGCCTGAAAATGTCCTCATCTTTGCTGCCCCTGCTAAGGGAATAGCAATGGAAAGTCCATACGCTTTCTGGTCGATTCAAACCTCTCATGTGTCAGGGCCAGACACCTGGGTTCAGGAAATCAATAGCATCATTTCCTAAATGACTTAATTTAATTCCTAAAAGTCACAAGTAGCCCAAGAGATGATGCTCCTGTGTTTCAGATTTTTGAATTTTCATAAAGAAGTCATGCTTTAAACAGATTGCCTTCTTCCTTGACCAAGAAAAGAAGACACAAGCACCGACCCAAGTGGCTCCAATTTGGTGCAAAATTGCGATTTCATAATTTATCATCAGTCCCTGTTCTGCTTGTGACCTCCCTTTCTCTCACTGTCACCTTCTCAGACACACTTACCACCATGTGTTCATATGATAGTCCCATAAAGTGGCACTGACCCTGGGCAGCTGAAGCTCACACAATGATCTGTTCTTCTCGTACCGAACACTTGGCTTTCTTGGGATGAGTCACTTGGCTTAAAGCCCCCGTCTCTGGGATGCCGGGAGCCAGGAGACTATCCAAATGAAGCTTTCTTTCTGAAAGCTGTGCAAATTTCACACACATCGATACCTGGAAAATTTATAACAGGGGACTTGTCTTCACAGGAAGCAATCAATGTGTATAGCGAGCAGCAAAGCCCAACCTTGGACGCAGATCCCATCTGCATCTGCACAATGTCCCATCACTTTTGGATGCTGGTGGCTGATGGCCAGGTTGGCACAGGGAGGGCAAGTGGGTTAAGCTGAGGCCGTTCCCCAACATTTTTCATCAAAACCAATAACATCTCAGGGATTTTAGTTCAGCGAGTTTTTCTCATTTGAGTAAAACAATTTGATTTGACAATAAAAACAGGTTAAAATTTTCTGCAAATATTTAGAAATGAACCAAGCTATCTGCTTCTTCATCAATTTCCTATTGTTCAGTTAGGGAAATGGTGATTACGTTGAATGAGTCTTTTCCCTACTCCTGGTCTTCCCCTCCCTCCTTTCCCTCCAATAAATTCCTACTGCTTCACAAGTTAGGTATTTGGGGTCTCAAGAGTACTATTCAGGACCTGAGAGTACTATTAAGTGGTGGGTGGGCCAGCATACTGGGTATAATTTTACAGTGTGACGATCCCTCCTGCTCCACATGATGTATATAACTCCCCTCCCAAAGGGCTCAACGTGCCTCTTTGTTTATATTTGCATCTCACTCCTCCTCACGACACCCAGAAGTGAAGGGTAGCAAACAGTTATTTCTCCTGATTTTCCAAATCAGGAAACAAGATGCAGAGAGATTGGGCTCTTTTATCTACAATCACCCAGGAAGTCCAGGGCACAAACTGTTCACAATGCTCATTTGATGCTTGGTGTGACACAAAGTAAGAACTGTGGGAATCACATCCTTTCCTTTGTCGTGTTTGCCTTAAGTGAGTGTCCTGGATGACACACCAAGCAATGAGTGACAAGAGCCTGTGAGCCCTGGGTGGGAATGGACACACCTGGCTTCTAGCCTGACTTCGGTACGACCAAGCTGTGTGGCTTTGGGCAAAGTCTTTTAAGCCCTCTAGCCTAAGCGTCCTCTTCTGTAAAGTAAGAGAGTTAAAGACAATGACCTTCAAGGCTGTTTTCCACTTGAGCCATTTACTTTCCTATGATTGACGTGTCGGGATAAGTGGGTTCTGAGAAGGATGGCTGCATATCCCACTTCCCAGGGACAATGCTGAGGACTGCAGCGTATGGAAATTGCAACCAGTCCAACCCTACGTGGTGGGGTTTATGTCTTTTTTTAACCTGGGACCTCAGCACAAACCAGACGAGTGACAGTGAGCGAGTGGCCTGCAGCAATCATGTCACCTTCCCATTCCCCTCAGTGGGTCCTTGCCAAACACCCTCCCAGTGACAAGAAACTCACTCCCTCAAAAGGTAGCCCAGTTCCATTCCGAACATTAACTCTTGGGCCAGGCCATGCTTGGTCCTAGGTCCTAGGTCCTAGGTCCTGACAAAGTCACCTTGCAAAAACCGAAGCCCGTGCAGAACCAGCCTGCGTTTTTCCAGGATGGTATGGGGAGTCAGGATTTCCTCCTGTCCCCACCAAGCAAGGAGGTGTGGGGGTCTTCTGTGAGGCACAGCCAACCACGTGCTCAAAAGACAAAAAAAAATGCACTGGGCATAAACCCAAAGCTAGAACGGAAGAGTTCCCAAAGACACCGATATTTGCTCAAACTGACATTTGAGGCTTCCAGGTAAAAGAGCGGGGTCCTCAATCAGGACTCCCGAGGGAAATTCTGGTGGCAGCAGTTTCTTTTATTTTAACTCTGTTTTCTTCAAGATGAACGTGCCCTCTTCAGGTGGTCTAAGTGCCTTGCGGCCTCGCCTTGCAGGGTGGCATCCTCCAACGCTGCCCTGGGATCGGATCCAACTCTGTGCCTAGACTGGTTTCTGTCCTAGAAGCGCGACCTGCCTCTACGCTGTGCTCTCACCCACACACCCGGACTGTTTGGAAAGTTCTTCAGTAAACATTTAACTGTGACTAATGTGCTGATGTACAAGTTGTAAGCAACCCCGAACCAGGAGAAAGGCCGGCGAAGTCTCTGCGGACTGACGGACTGAAGGCACAGCTCTGCCACAGGATGCCCCGAAAGCCATTAACAAGCCGAGGTGACAGACACATGGTTAAAAGGTGAAAAGAGAACCTTGGGGGAAATGAGCCATTAACATCAGCGAGGAGAGGAGTGTGAAGTGTAATAGCCGAGCACAGCTTCAGTGGTTCAACCCTCTGACTGAGTTCCCCTGCGGAGCCTTCTGGGTCCAGGAGAGTGGGGTCTAGTGTGAGGGTCCACTGAACTTCTCTGGGCATTATGTGGCTTGGCTATGATGGCTAATGAGATAGAGAAGCCCAGAAATTATTAATTAGCCATAACTTGGCCAATGGTTTCATAAGTTCATAGATTTTTAAATATTAACTTCAAAAAAGTGTCATCCAACACAAAAGTTGCCACCCACCATGGAGAAGCAGGGCAGATCATTTGAGAGTCCCTGAGGTTCCTCCGTGAGTCCCTTCCTTAGGTTCCAGCACTTCACATCATTGGCTCCTGGAACATTCTTTCTTATGTGAACCCTAGCTTACCCAGTGCCATTTCAGCCTGATTCATTGTATTCGAGAAACAATGAGGGGTGGTGGGAAAGAGCAGTCGACTTGGAAGGATTTGAATTCTTAGGATTTCTAGCTGTGCAATTTGGGGCAAAATAATTAACCTCTTTGAGCCTTACCTTCCTCGTCAGAAAAATGTGGACCATCACTCAGGAGCGTTATGAGACTAAAGTAAGATACAGTCCATGAGAATTGCTGGTGCGGTGCCTGACACAGAGTAGGACTCCACAAGTAGCAGTTAACTTAGGACCTCTTTTCGACTCTTCGACATGAATCTATATCAGATTAGACATGAGGTGGGCTGGACGGTGGGAGGTGGAGGTGATTGTCTCAGGGCATGTGGCTGAGACAAGGTCGGGGACTCAGGGCACGCTTCCCTCAGTGCCTGGTAGACGGGACCTCCATTTGCCCACTCATGTCCCTACGCCTCACAGACACCCAGGGCTCCGAGGGCCCTGTGACTGCACCTTTCTGTGGCGGCTGTGTCCTCAGCCGTGGTCTCACTGCCCGAAGTCAGTCGGAAGAGAAGGCGCCTGTGTGCCTCTGACTGCCTGTGTTTACTCCTCTGTTTTCTTCAGGCTGATCCTGAGCTGGGAAAGGACACCTGGGGCCAGTGTCAGGGTAGCCACTGTGGCCATGGAAACAGCACCCACAGTCTGGGCTTGGGGCAAGCACCATTGATGAGCCCCAGTAGATGTCTTACATTTCACCCCAGGAAGGGCAATTTCTCTTCCTGCCTTTTCTTAGGCCGCTGTGCTCTGGCGTGTAGAATATAGCTGCATATTATTTTCTCTGAAATGTCTTATAGCACTTAAATGATAATCCTACAGTGTTTTTCATTAAAAATAGATTTTTAAAAAGTTGTTCTAGGAATTCTCGCCTGGTGTTGCTTCAGTGGTCTATGAGAAGTTGAATTTGAAAGTGACCTTCCTCAGAAATATTACTGAGTGAAGGCAAAAGCCAAAAAATAAAATAAGCACAGAAAACTCAGTTCTTAGGAGGTTTTGTCAACAAAAGAGCAAAGGAGACAAGCAACTGGGTTGCTGGAACGCAAACGTGGGTGCTCCCTGGAACGAGGAGAGTTCTCAGTGCTGAACATTCCCGGCTCAAACCTCGCAGTTCCATAAATTATGATTTTATTTTCACAGCCATGTCTTTCCTCCTGAAGCAGGCGGTTCTCTGACAACTCAATTTATATTTGCACAGGACATTATATCATGTCCTGCCATGGTATCGTGTATCTTCGAGGACGTGATGTCACACTTCAGAATCAATTTTTCTTAATGGGCATTTCAACAGCTCCAGTGTGGGGGCGGTGAGGGGGTGCGGACGTCTACTGAAGGACCCTGCGCAGGACAGGGGTTAGAGGGAACCGCTCCTCCTGGGGGGAAATGTCTGCTTCTCTTTGGGCTCAGTCACACTGAGAACATTCTTTCAAGTCTCATTCACTCTCAGGTTCCCAGTTCATCCATCTGTGAAATGCCATGAAAGAAATGTATTTGGTAAATAGTAAAAAAAAAAAATAGCCAAAACAAAGCAAAAAACCATAAAATCCTGTAGTTCAGGGGTCAGCAGACATTTTCTGTAAAAGTCCAAATAGTGAATAATTCCGGCTCCTACACTCAGCCCTGCCACTGTAGCGTGAGAGCAGCCACAGACGACGTCAACGGATGGGCAGTCTGTGCTCCAACAAAGCTTTATTTATGGATATGGACACTGAAATTTGTGTTTCATATCATTTTCATGGGTTAAGAAATATTACTATTCTTTTGATTTTTGTAACCATTAAAAAATGTAAATGTAAATTGGTCGTCCACACAGGCCGTACAAAAGCAGGCTACGGGACAGACTTGGCCTGCAGTCTATAAATTTGCCGACCCCCACTCGAGAAAGGAAATCTTTACATATCAAAAAATGCATAAGCTATTTTTATTTCAGCTTAATTCTTGTGAAGTATGAATCATTCGAACTTTGATTTCACGTTCATGTCACTAACAACTCAGTCAGGGATTATAAAATGGGGGTGGAATTTTATCTCTCTCTAGAGGCGCAGACACCCTCCCTAAGGAAAGGAGTGCAATGTGCCTGCGTGCACATGCCTGGGTGGGCACATGAGCTCTACGTATGTGTGAGCCACGACATCTACACAGGAGGAAGTCGGATTCGGGTGAGAGAGAGGGTTCTTTCAAAAGGATCAGAAGCAGAAGCAGCAGTTACACTCCCTGTGTTTAATAATCACAAAGCTGGACTTACAATCCTTATCAAACCGTTTCGGTGGGGTCTGCATCATTTCACCAATTTCAACAAACTGTCCCAGCAAGGAGAAAGATTAGACTGTGTATGTTTATTCTCTGTGGAGTTATGGCTGTGTTCTCTTCAAGAGAATGAGATATGGAAATAAAAGTTTACTTAGCTCCGTCTCTGATGGGTTCCCGTGACAGGGCAAAGTCGTGCCGTCTGTGCTCGTGTGTTCAGGTGACTGGAAGGGAAGCGGTGTCCTTCCCTCTGGAGATGCACATTCTTAAGGGGGTGGGGAGAAGGGGCCCTGTGCTCTCTGCCTCAGTTGTACCTGAGGCTGGGGAGAGGCCTGGGGCAGGGTCCTGCAAAGCAGGGCAGCATAGGGGAGTCAGTGCGACGAGAATCCCACGACATTAGGGCTGGAAGAGACCCTTGGAATCATTCCTTCCTGCCTAGAAGGGGAGAGACGGTGACGCAGAAGGAGGGTGGTGATTGTCCAAGGCCTCCCAGGATGACAGGACCAGGGGCAGATGGAAAAGCTGAAGCAGGTGGACCAGCCCAGGGCCCCTCTGCCACCCTGCACTGCGGGGACGAGCGTGGAGTCAGAGACCAACAGTGAAGGAGCTGTCCTGGCCCCTCAACTTCCCCACCCGGGACGGGGCTCCAGTAGGCTCTCTCCGGGGACCCTCCGGGGTCAAGTGTGGTGTTGTGACTGTTGAACGTGGTCACCAACCAGGACCCATGGCCGGCCAGCGTGCAGCCACCCAGCTACATATCAAAGGGCATGGGACATTATTCCAGGCCCACGCCACCTTTCCACAGAGGAGTATTTTAGAAAAAAGCTGAAGACTCCGGTGGAGATCCAAGCTTGATGAGAGCAGGAAACTTGGGGAAATGTGTAGACATTTTTCCAAAGCCTTGAGAGGCCTAGTATCACAGCTCTAGAGCCTGGGGCAGGACGAGGGCGGGTCTCCCGCTGCTGTGACCCCCTCATGGGGGAGTTGGGAGTCGCCCGTGCCCATTACTCACCCCCCCAAACACACACACACGGAGTGCTGCCAGGGGCAAACGGCAAATGACTGCGCTTGGGGTAAGACCCCGGCTTGCAATTGTTCCTCGCGCTCCCTCCTCCGTGAGAGGCCCAGGCGGGCCAGGTGACTGTGAGGCCCGCGCCGTGCCAGAGTTCTCTTTCAAACACTGGGCACCGTTTGCATTACTTTGGATTTCAGACAGCCGTGCTAATAATGTCACACTTTACTGTGGAAGGGAAGACAATGCCAACCCGATGAAAGGGAAAAGTTGACCATCTAGACACATATATCCAATGCATTAACTGCCAAATTCTTCGTGCATATTGTTTAAATAAATAAAAAGGCTTGTACTTACCCAGTACCTACTTCAGGCCAGGGATTTCCTTAGGTTTTCTCACTGAATCCTAACAAGGAGCATATGAGGAAGTTGAAGCTGAGAGAGGTAAATTTGCCCAAAGTTATAAAGCCAGCAGTCGGCAGAGCCGGTGTTTGAAGCTGGGTCTGTTTGGCTCCAAATTCCCCATTATGCTGTAAAACAAAGATAAGATAAAGCAACCTTTCATTTATTAAGGAAAAAAAAAAAAACCACCACCAACAAACTTCTGTGCTCTCTTTCCTACTGATTGTGTCTTCCCTTTAATCTTGGAGGCTAGGAATGAATTTAGTAGCAAAATTTCCTTTGCGACGATACTTGAGGGAAATGTCAAGGAACCTCAACATCCATCGTGAGTCAGTGGGCCTGGTGGTGGCAGAGGTGGGTCTGCCTGGAGCCCATGTCAGAGGTTTCCCTGCCATCTGGGATCTGCCGGTGCTTCTCTCTGCACCTTTGCCTGAGCTGGCCATAGGTGGCCAGGGTCCTTCGCTTCTCAGGCTCATGGGCCATCTCCAAGTGCCGTTAATGAAATGTGTTATCACAAGGAGCCGATTGCCAGGAAAGACCAGATGGACACTTTCAACGTGGATGTACAGTTGTGTAGGGGAGCTCAGAGGAAGAGAGAGAGAGAGATGGCCTCAGCCCGGGGTGATTCATGTGCGTGTCCTTTGACACCGAATGCCTGGTGCCTCCAGTCTGTTTCCCGCTGTCACAGACAGTTAGTGAAGAGCTACAGCTGCACTGGAGGCAGTGTCAGCGAGGCCTGAGGAGTGGCCTTGTGGCTAGGATCAGGCACGCCGGGGACCGGGAAGATGGGCGTGGGTGGGAGAATGTGGCTGTGGGGACCTAGGGGAATGATTCTAGCCCTGGATTTCAGTTTATCTTGGGTGGAAAAGGAGTCCCCCCTGCCCCTGTGGCTCTGCCAAGAATGTTGATGTCACAGGGAAAGGGAATAGAGTTTGATCGTGTGTCGCACAGAACTGGGAACAAGCTGCGTAGAGGGACACCCTTATCAATTAGGTAACGTCTGTTAATGATTGAGGAACTGTGTTCTGCAGTGCTCCAGCTGTTGGTGTGTTAGCAAACATCTGCAAAAGGCATGGCACCTTGTGGGAAAAGGTTTTCTTGGACTGGATCTTACTGGCCCGAGCCCTAAGAGACCGACACACCCAGCAGCATCACAGAACAACACGGCAGAAATGTGGACAGGGCACAGGAGGCAGCTATGGGTGGGATTTTGGTTTCAAGTCCAGGAAATAAAAATGTATTTGTGCAGAAATGATGCCTAAGCCCAAACCTTCTTCCCCCGATTCCCCCGGCCTTTCCGCCTTTCCCCCTTCTTTCCTCCTCTTTTCTCTTCCTTCCTCTTTTTCCTTCTTCCTTCTCTCCTTCCCTCTCTCTAGCCCTCCCTCTCCCCTTTCTGTCTCTCTTCCTCCTTTCCTCCCTCCCTTCCTCTTTCCTCTCTCTCTCTCCTCCTCCCTTCGCCCTTTCTCTTTCTCCCCTCCATTTCCTCTTTCTCCTCCCCTTCCTTCCTGCCTTCCTTTCTTTCTTCCTTAAATAGCATCATTTAATGATGTCCACACCGTACAAAACACTGGGTGAAGGGCTAGGCGTACAAAGATAGTAACAGTGCCCGCCCTCAAACGACTCATAGCCACAGGGACAATATGAACATGTATGATACATGTAAAAACATGCGAGAATACAATGACGTCAGTGTATAGCTCTCCCATAGCCAGTGTCTGTATTTTAAAACAGTGTTGCAGCAGGTCTTATTTAATGTTGTCTCTCTTCTCTCTTTTTAAAAACAACACATCATATTTTAGGGTAGGAAATTTAAAAGATCAACAAAGTAATTCCCAATCTCACCAATCAGTAATGGAAATGTCTGAAACAAAATATGTATGTACATGTTCATATATGTGTATAAATATGCATGGTTTTTTTTTTTTTTTAACAAAAGTGGGATATTACTGTTTATGTGATAATGTGCTCTTTTCACTGAACATGTTGCTGGCATCTTTCAGGGTTAAAAAATATGAATGTACCAAATCATCTTTCATTGGTTACATAGCAGTCCATAATTAAGTCTACCAGTCTCCTATTGCTAAAAGTTGATGTCCCCAATTTGGGGATATGATTTTTAAAAAGCACGGCAATTGTCGTTATGACTAAATCTTTACACATTTACCAGATTATTTTCTTAGGCTAACTTCCTAGAAGGGGAATTCTAGTAGAATCATGTACATATTTTTAAGACTTTTTGATACATAACCCCAACTACACCCCAGAGAGTTTATATCAAAAAAGGTATTATTCTTTTAATATTTTCCAATTTAATAGTTGAAAAATATATATTGTTTTAAAATGAACATATCTGTTACAACTGAAAAACCCCAAATATTTTAAATTTATGCATTTGACTTTTGAAGTTACAATTTTATTAATTTTTCTTCTATTTATTGTTATATTCATATTTTGTATATTAGAGTCATTAATATTTTATGCCATATATTAGAAATATTTTCCCAATTTGTCATTTACCTTTTGTGTTTTTTTCCTCCTGGGTAGAAGTTTTGTTTTGTTTTGTTTTTAATGTGCTACAATTGGTCAATTATTTCATTTGTGGTCACTGCTCTTGATGCCAGACTCATAAAATAGTTTGCTACTGTAAGCTACTATAAATATTTACATATACTTTATTCTTATACTTTAATCCATCTGGAATTAATTTGGGGTTTGATATGACTAAGGATGTAATTTTGTCCTTTCCAAATGGTTAACCAGTTGTAAGATATTATGATAAAGGCTATGCTTAAAATTTGAAAATCTATAATTATATTGTTTCCTATTTTTAATATTTTTTAAAAAATTAGAGTTGTTAAATATTTATTCATGCTTGTTAGTCTTTTCAAAGAATCAGCTCAGATTTATTTCTCAATTTTATTATTTTTAAGTCATTAGTTTCTACTTCTATCTTATTAAATTTTTCCTCTCTTTTCTTACATTTTAAAATTTTTTCGCTTTATGATTGAATTCACTATGATTTCATTTTCATTCTCTGTTTAATGATTTAAAAGTTTGGGCTATGAATATCCCCTTCATTAAAGCTTTGACCAAATTCCAAATATTTTATATA
Organism: Lepilemur ruficaudatus; assembly: GCA_963574885.1. Lineage (NCBI taxonomy): Eukaryota > Metazoa > Chordata > Mammalia > Primates > Lepilemuridae > Lepilemur > Lepilemur ruficaudatus. The sequence goes on along the minus strand of CAUYRT010092682.1, from coordinate 9,119 downwards.
GCATATTTTTACAGACATTACTTTTTAAATAATTTGTATTCCTACTTATTTTTTCATTGGAAGAAGAATTTTAGGGGGAAAAAAGGTTTACCATTTATAAGTAGCTTGAGATTTAATTTAAATAATTTTTAAAAATTTCTGGTGTACTACATTGTAGCCAAGAATATGGCCTGCAGATTTTTTTTAACATTTTGGGAAATTTTGAGGTTCTTAGAGAAAGTCTGGTCCTTAATTGGTATTTCATCAAAAAGAAAGAAAGAAAAGTTCAAGTTTCTATTTCTAATTTTACTTGTTTTTCTCTCTTGAATATTTAAAGGAAACTTACTGTAATCTCTTATTTTATAGAATCCCCAAACACTCAGTGTCCTATTTTAGCAGAACTCTCAGCCTATTCATTTTATCTTGATGCCTTTCTTCTCCTCCTCCTCATTCTTCTTTGTTATTGTGGCAAAAAATATGTAACACTAAATTTACCATCTTTTTAAGTGTAGGTTGAGTAGTGTTAAGTATATTCACATTGTTGTGCAACAGATCTCTAGAACTTTTTTATCTTTCAACACTGAAACTTTATACCTACTAAACACTGATTCCCACCAGCCCTTGGTAAACACCTTTCTACTTTGTTTCACTGATTCAGATACTTCATCAGATACTTCATGTGAGTGGGATCATACAGAATTTGTTCTTTTGTGACTGGCTCATTTCTCTTAACATAATGTCCTTGAAGTTCAACCATGCTGTCATATATGACAGGATTTTCTTCTTTTGTATGGCTGCATAATATTCCATCATGTCCATATGCCATGGTTTCTTCAGCCTTCCTTCTTCTTGCCTCGTATAATGTGCCACAGCATATTCCTGACATAGCAGGTCTTACCATGCCCTGTCCCATGTGGAACATGGTGCTTTTTCTCCTCGATCTGCCTTTGAAGCTCTTATCCATCTTGAGAAAATGGTGGAAAGGAAAGAACTAAGCAGACAGAAGAGGAGGAGAATGACTTTGTAACCTCATCCACTGGTAATTTTGGATTCCTCATATTAAAATCATGACTACTATTTTCTGTTTGTTGGTAATTGTATGCCATAATTTTGATTAAAGTTTAATGTATTTATGTATCTGTCTCTGAGGTTTAAATTGATTTTTCCACTCCATATGAAACTATTGACCTATTATTAGACAAGCTTAACGTATTTACATTTATTGATATAATTTATATGTTTGATATTAAATCTGCCTTATTCTTTTGTGATTTCTGGTTTGTATACTTCCTTGATTTTTCCTTAATTTTTCTTTTTTTTAAATGGAGAATAAGAATATATTTTCTTTTCTTTCAGCTTAACATCTTTAGTATGTATTTCATTTTAAATTCCAATAGCTAGTACCACTAAGTTGTACAAAAGCATGACTCATTTTCAAAAAGGTGAGTGCAGTTTAAGTTCAGTGCTGTTGACAGATACAGTGGCTATAAGTTTTATCTACCAGTGATGGTTGATTCATGTTCACAGTCTATGAAAAAATGGATTAATATTCACAGCTTTAAATCCAATGTTCAGTACTTCCCAGGCTTTTACCTATCACTGCCCTACTGAGGAGGCATTCTTGCCTATTTGGTTCTATAATATAGTGGAATATGAAGCAGCCACAACTCCAAGAACGAATTGCTCCCAAGCTTCTTGCCACCATCACCTCAGCCATCCCTTTTTCTGGAGACTGTCTCCTTCTAGAATGTCATAAACCATTGGTGTTTTGTTTTGTTTTGTTTTGCTTTGCTTTCTGATACTTTGTTTTCCAAGAGTTGGTGGAGGAAGGGACATTGGCTGGGAACACAACTGGCTGCTTCACAGATCAACAGTCATATGGAAAGAGGAAGGTGCAGCCAAGGTGGGTTTGCACATCTGGGGAGCCTAGAAGCTGGGATGACCTTTCAGGGTTGTCTGGAGGCGGGCAATGGGTCAATGGAATTGGATGTAGACTGCCCTGGGAAGGGGATGTGACCTTGGGTGAGGAGCTGTCTTCAGCTGAAGCAGTCCCTAAGAGAGTTTAGTTATGGGCTGTATTCTGGCAGAACTCCCAGCATCTGCAGAATGATTCCTGCCACCCTGAAGGGGGATCTAGGGGGATCCAGTATCCACCTCATAATCACATCATGATTTATGTAACCTTGACATATTTTCTGTCTTCTCACTAAGCTGTGAGCTTCAGGAACACTGAAATTGTCTATCTTGTTCTGTGTACATCCCCAGTTCTTAGCACAATTCCTGAGAGGACCTTACTAAACATTAGTTGAATAAATAAATGAACAAATGACACATCTTTAGGTATGGAAAAGGGCCAAGGCTGAGAGTAGAGAGAGAATTGTAAAGAGGAAAAGAATCCCCCATCTCATATAAGAAAGATATCATAAGATGCAAAAAAACTATTAAATGATCTTCAAATCCACAAAAAGAGACAAATTAAAGAGCATAGATTAATTCTCTACATCCCTATCCAGAAATACAGCTGGAAATTATGGGAAGAATATGACCTTAAATCCAAAGAGAGACATAAAATAGTTGCTGGTGCAGTGATTTCCACCTCTCTGGGGTTGCAGCAAACTCTCATGGTTTTCTGACAGACCCTGCATTCCAATAAACCCTACAACATTGCATATGTATGTGTGTTTACTATCATGAATTAAAGTGAATTTTATATATATTGAGCTCTCTCTCAGCATATCTTAATATTTGGTGCCACAGAGATACTTGGAAACACCTCAGAGCATCTAGAAAATCAGACCATGGGAGACTGTTTTAGAATTTTAATCAGACAAGTCATGAAGGGACCCTGTTTGGCTTCACTGTCTTTTATCCCATGAACAGAGCTGCTCTCTCTGCCTGGGAGGGCCTCTGGTATGCTCAGGTGCTATTGGGACCTGGGTCTAGACACATTTGCCTCTTGCTTTCCTTGTTCCCAAGCCTAGCTCCTTCTCCCCAAAGACTAACTCAATGAGCAAAGCAAAATGAGGCCGTAAAACTGACAAAGACAGCAAAAGCTCAGGGAGATTCCACTGCTCAGAGAGAGCTCTCAGCAGATGGCCCCTGGCTCACTTGCTGGGAGACCTGAGCCATGACGTGCAGCATCCCACACTGAGCCTCCTGTAGAGGGACGACTGCACTGTGTCTTCCCCCAAAGAGGGCAATGGATGCAATGGATTTTCTGAACTGGAAATGTCCTCATTGTAGACTCTTTCTCAGGCCCCCTTCTTGCTGGCTCTGTGTTCAAGTGCAAAGTCCACAGATGTCTGTCCTAAAGAGACCATTCTGTAACAGAAGCAAAGGCCTGAAAAAAAGCAAAAATGTATTACAAGCTGTCTCTTTAAAACCCCCTCACCCTTTTTGGGAACTAAAACCTGCATCCCTGCCCAAGCCCAGTGATCAGAGGGGCAGGGGAGTGTCCTTTGTTCTTTGTACCACAGAAAGGAGATGGCTCAACAGAGTTGTCTGGGCAGAGGTCACAAGATCATCTCACTGGAAATGCTATAGTTAAACAGCAATAGCCCAAAGTTGAAAACTACCTTTAAAAGCTCTGTATTTCTGCTTATAGATAGGATGATGGTACTTTAAGATGACAGTCTGCCATTCTTATTTGCCGGCAAATTAATAAACTTCTCTTTCCTTCTTCTCAAACCACTTGTCCTTTTTCTTCTGATGCGGCCTTGGGAACAAGTGCAGAACTTTTGGTAACAGTTCCTCGCTTGCACTGCCCTGAGATCCCTGCAACTTCTAAGAGGAAAGACATCATTGTATATGGAGTCTCCAATTTGGTTTAATATTTAATCCTCACATGGTCCTATGGGTAGCTATGTTTATCTTCATTTTACACGTTAGAAGGCTAAGGTAAAGAAAGGGTATGTGACTTATCCAGAGCTAGTAGCCAATATGTGGCTGGGCTAGGATCTATTTATTTATTTATTTGTCATTTATTGAGCAACTGTTTATTGGGCAGTCACTTCATCCATGCCAAGGAGCTTGGGCAATGCTGCACCATTTCTCTGGAGAACTGATGTCAGCAATGACATCACTACCTGCCTCCATGTGTAGGTATCAGCAGTTGGCAGTCACTGGGCCTCCAGCCTAAGACCTTTAATGTTAGCCTATAGAATCCCCTGAAACTTCTGTGGGGAGAAGGGTAGCCTAAGGGAAGGGAAAGTCTGGCATTCTCAGAGATCTCTGCAGCGTCATAACCCAGGGCCCTACAGAAACTACCATGCACCCACAGGGCCCCTCTGTGAGCTGGCCTTCTGCAGACGTAGTGGAGACCCTGCAATGGCACATCCCACAAAGTGTACCATGGCATCTTGGCGTCTCAGCCAGTCATCACTTGGATGATAGCTAAGCCAAGTAAGGTCTGCCATCACCAAGGAACCTTGGTTGGAGATTCTACCCCAGGGTGTTTCTGGAGTTCTGCATGTATGTATATGTGTATGTATGTGATGGTATGAATCAGTCTATGTGTGCACATGTGTGTATGCCAGTGTGAGCTTGGTGTTTTTATGTGTGTGTTGGGTATACCTGCTATGCCTTGGGAGTTCCCTAACATGGAAACTGAGCATCTGAATGGCCAGACTTGGAAAGGCTCTCTCCTCTAGCCTCCTACACAATGAAAGATTCTCAGGACTCTGCCAGTCCTTGACTCTCTAAGCCATTTGGAAATAATAATCATAATAATAGCTAAAAGGATAATAGCTAAGTGAATTGACCACTCAGTTGCTCAGGTACTGCTCTAAGCAACTTTACAAAAATGTTAACCCTTAATTCTCAAGACAACCCTATGAGGCTTGAACTATTATTATTCCCACCTCTTTAAAGATGAGGAAACCGAGGCCAGAAGAGCCCATGCTCAGGGCCCTGCTGTGTCTAAATTGTGGAGCTGGGTTGGAATTCAGGCCGTTTGGCCTCAGAACCTCCCCTCCTAACTGAGACTGCAGCCTATTCCTGCCTCCCACCCGCCAGGCTGTAATGAGTTACAACAGTGTCTTTATCTGTTACGGTTCAAAGGTGCAAGTTAAGTGTTTGAGCTTAGGGATATTTCCCAGCTTTCAGCTTCCCCAGGTAAAGACAAGGTTCCAGAGGAACTGTGGAAGGTCCTGCATGACAATGTGTCCAGTTAGGGTGTCTAGGGCTGCTTCTGCCTGTTTTCCTGCTGTCACCTGAGAAAGCAGGTAGCATCCGCAGTGGTGGGGCTGAAACATCCATAGGCCCTGAGGTGGGGGGGGCAAACCGCCTAGGCAAGATCAGAACTGAGCCAGAGTAGGGTAACAGGAAGACTGGAGGACCTGAGGCTCAGAGGAGGCCTGGTCACCCGCGGGGCGAACCCAGTCAGGGGGCAAGGCCAGGCTGAGGGGCCGGTGACGTGTCTGTAGAGCCAGAGCCTCTGCAGCCGCCTCTTCTCTCGTGGTCTTGCCTTCCTTCCCCTCGTAGTAGATGTAGCTTCTGAAAGCTTCCTGGTCAGCTTGTAAGGAAAATCAGTCCCAAGACAGGGCTTAGGCTTCTGAGGGAATAAAATAGGGAAAACTGAATGAAAATTCTTATAGTTCTGCTTTAGAGAAAATCATACTGAGACTGAAAAGTCTTCTGGATTTTTTTTCTTGCCCAATCAACAGGAACACTTTTTCCATAAGTTCTGCTCAATTCCCTCACACTAGCAAAATGTGCATCATGAACAAAAGCGGGTACACACACACACAGACACACACCCAGCTAATCACACTCATGGCCCTTCTGCTCAGAAGGGACAGGGACCTCTCTTTCTGCCCAGCACTGAGCCAAGTGAATGGGCTTCTTTTTCAGGCCCCTCCACCAGGCACCCTTGTGCAGGGCACAGCCTGTGCAACCGTCCACAGCTGCCCCTCGTGAGGGGCTCTCCCTCAGGAGGTCTGCATAGCAAATGAAAGCACACATCCTGCCCATGTGGATTTATTCACGTTTCCTTTATCATTAAGGAGATGGTGCTATAACACATTAAATATTTACAACAATCCGAGAAAAGACAGTGCACAGCCCTGGACCAAGATAAGAATACAGTTTTAAAATATTTACAATGAACACGTCTCGCTCCTTCTGGTTCTTCTCTTTGGCCTGGCACTTTAAGTCTCTGATCCCTTTATTGTATTTTCTTTCCAGGTCCCCTATAGTTTTGAAGATGTCTGACAGAGCCTCACGGCTAAGTCTGAAGAGGATTATTATATTTGGGAGAGACATTTGGGGAATCGGATTCCGGTGCTTCCAAGCGAGAGGGCCTCTCCCACAGGCCCTCGGTAAACTGATGTGTCAATCTCCCGCATACGCCCAGACCAAGCCTGTGGCTGGTTCTGTCTGTGGTCCTTCCTAGGACAGTGGCAGCAGAAGAAATGGCAGTTTTCTGAGCCTGTACCAATCAAAAGAACCAATTTGCATCGGTCTCCCGAATATTTAAAACTATTTTAGACGCCAGAGTTAGCACAGCATTAGGAACGGACTGGTTTATGATTTCTTTCATTAATTCAACTCTAAAATGTTACACATTATTATACTCAGAAGCAGTGTTTTACTGTGTTTGATTTTAATCTCGATTCTTTGAAAGATCCCACTCTTTCCAGCAGGTCTTGATACAGCGAACGACCCAAAACAACAGAACTTCAGCCTGACTGTGTTACATTAGCAACACTAAGAAGAGAAAAGCGTTAGAAAAACAAAGACAGGAAGTGTAATTTGGCGCCTTGTTTAATTATAAAGAATACAAAAGAAGCATCAACTGTGAACTATTTGTCTGTCCAAGGAGATTAAAGACCGCCAGCGTTCGGGATGGGGTGCCAGAAAATTATCAGGGATCACAGGCGTCTCATTTGATGGGTGCCACATTTGACCTTGAAGCGGCGAGGCTGGCACTCCTTTGTGTCCTGGGGATGTCCTGATGTCCTTGTTCCCTGGTGGTATCTGCCCCAGGGCCTCTGGAGGCCTCGACTCTGAGTATGAGGCTGTGCACGTTTCTGGTGTGTATTTATATCGAGGTAACTGTGTTGCCAAGGAGCTCTGAGAGAAAGCAGAGCGGAGATAACTTCTAATCCACCTTTCTGTGATAGTGTGGCGCAAAGTGAAGAGACCCAGGGCTCAGTGCTCGGGTCTGGCATCGCCCTGGGAGGGGCGGGCCAGGGGTGTTTTGAGCAGACCCAGCAGGCCCTGGGTGAGCTCTTGCATCAGGAATGCTAGCCAGCACACCAGCGTGTGACTGCATCTGTGTCGCAAGTAGAGACCAGCGTGGGAGAGGAAAGAATAAAAGCCAAATCAATTTGTATGTAACAAGAAATGTATCTGAGTGACCGCTCATGAGATCTGGACAGCTGGAGAACAGGAATCTCGAAGCCTTGGAACTGGCATGGATCCAAGAGGGCACTGGGAGGAGAAAGAGAAAGTCCCTTGCCCAAGATCACAGGGAGTTGACAAGAGTGGGGCCGTGGAGCCCAGCCTAGGGCTCTTTGCACCTCATGCCACACATCTAGCGGCTCCTAAACAGGCATGTGGTATGTTCCCTGCCAGCTCATAGCGGACACATGAGGGGAGGGGCCGTCTCCCTGAGCGTTCTCTCCCAATGGGCCACGAGTTCTACCATCAGAGGATGGGTGGCAGAGTCTGGAGCTCTGCATGGGATGAAGTGGGGCGGAGAAGGGGGAGGGGGACACCCCACCTTATGCACACAGGGCATGTATTAAGATGAAATGTGGAGTGGAGGATACAGCATGTATCTGGTGTCAGATGGACTTAGACTTGCATCCCAGGCTCACCGCTGCCTCACCTTGGGGGACTCACTTAAGTGAGTTGGGAATAATGCTGTTTCCTCATCTTTAAAATGGGAATAAGGATAGTGTTATGGTTTGAATGTGTCTCCCTCAAATATCATATGTTGAGACCTCATCACCACTGTGATGGTATTAGGAGGTGGGGCCTTTGGGAGGTGGTTAGATCATGAGGGCAGAGTCTTCACAGATGGATTAGTGCCCTTGTAAAAGAGGCCCCAGATAGCTGCCTTGCAAGGATGCAGCAAGGAGATGCCTTCTATGGACCGGGGAGTAGGCCCTCACCAGACACGGAGTTTGTTGGTACCTCGACCTTGGACTTCTCAGCCCTAGAACTGTGAGTCATATACATTTCTGTTGTTTATAAGCCATCCAGTCAATGACATTGTGTTATAGCAGCCTGAACAGACCAAGACAGTTACCTTCTTCACACACTTGCTGTGAGACTCACATCAGAAAATAGACATGGGCTGAGGTGGAGGCTTGCTTGAGCCCAGGACTTTGAGACCAGCTTTGGCAACATAGTGAGACCTTGTCTGAAAGGAAGAGAGAGCAAGAGAGAGAGAGAGAGAGAGAGAGAGAGAGAGAGAGAGAGAGAGAGAAGAGGAAGAAAGGGAAGAAAGAAAGAAAGAAAGAAAGAAAGAAAGAAAGAAAGAAAGAAAGAAAGAAAGAAAGAAAGAAAGAAATGCAAATTCCCTGTGATTGAAATGTACTTTACAACTGAGAATTTTGATTCCTGAGGGATTGGCCTTTCATTAATAAGCGTCTTGTAGCGATAGCTGGTCATTTTACATCCTCACCACCTAACGTGGTCTGGATGTTTGGCCCCTCCAAATCTCATGTTGAAGTTTGACCCCCATTGTTGAATGCGGGGCCTGATGGGTGGTGTTTGGGTCATGAGGGTGAATTCCTCACAAATCGCCTGGCGCCCTCCCCTCGATAATGAGTGAGCTGTTTTATTAGTACACAAGAGAGCTGGTTGTTTAAAAGAGCCTGGCACCATTTCCTCCCTCTCTTCCTCCTGCTTTCGCCAAGTGACACACCTACTCCCTCTCTGCCTTCAGCTTTGATTGGAAGCTCCCTGAAGCCCTCACCAGAGGCAGATGCTGGGGTGATGCTTCTTGTACAGTTTGCAGAACCATGTGCCAAATAAACCTCTTTTCTTTACAAATTACCCAGATTCAAATATTCCTTTATAGCACCTAGACATGGACTCAGACCCGGAGCCTGACGGGTAGTCCGTGCCCCCCGCGGCGGGGGCCCATCCTGGGCCCGGGAAATGCGGGCCGTGAACGCAGGCTGCACATA
>CAUYRT010092681.1:0-13893 GCA_963574885.1 Lepilemur ruficaudatus | reverse complement strand
ATACATAGTGCTCCAACTGTATCTACGTACAACCAACACTCCATTTTAAGTGTACGATTAAATGATTTTCAGTGAATTTACCGAGGTGTACAGTTAATCACATGAATCAGTTTTTGAGGAATTCCTTTCCCCTATTGAGACACTAATTCCGCTCCCCAACTACTTTTCAAGCATATCCCACGCCTCCACAGTGTCCCCCCATGTCGCTCAGACTTGGGTCTACCCCCGACCCCCCAATTCCCCAGTGTTCGCTCCCACCCTTTGAGCACCATAGTGTTAATCAGTCAATACCAATTTAATGCTTATCTTTTTTTTAAGGCTGGTCGCTAACCAGACTAGGCAACCTTTGGAGAAGGAACTTGGAATTGTGTGTTGGCATATAAATATTTATCACGATTATTGTGTAAATTATTCATTCACAATTATTGAGGTTGCTTAGCCTTCAGGGGAAAAGGGTCATTATAGCTGTGACTTCTCCCTCCAAGAATTGAAAAGTCTTTTGGATAATTTGGGGGAAATACTTCTTGCATACTACCTCAAAACTTTGAGTTTGGACTAAGATATTCAAGCATCAAAAGTGATATTTCTTTTTATTTCATAAAATAAATTTCACCCCAAGGAATCTTAAAAATTAAACTGGCATCTTGGGAGGCAGTGAGTTTTCTGTCACCTTTAGTATTTGAGTAGAAAAGGGATGGATACCATATAACTCTTTGAGAAAAGCATTTGTTTGTGACTCACCTATTTTGCCCCTTATAGCAATGACCACACTGCCAATCATTTTAGAAACATTACAAAAGACGTTCAATAATTCAGTCACTGAAGTCAGACAAATCTGAATTCAACTTGAAGCTCTATCACTCACAAGTAATGTAGTATCACTCACAAGTATTGTAGCCTTTTTTTTCTTTCTTATTTCAGCATATTACTGGGGTACAAATGTCTAGCTTATGTATACTGCCCTTGCCCCACCCAAGTGAGAGTTTCAAGCTTGTCCATCCCCCAGATGGTGTGCACCACTCCCATTAGGTGTGAATATAGCCATCCCCTTCTCCCCCCTCTCATCTGCCCCACACTCGATGAATGTTACTACTATATGTGAACTTAAGTGTTGATCAGTTAAAACCAATGTAATGGTGAGTCCATGTGGTGCTTCTTTTTCCATTCTTGGGATACTTCATTGAGTAGAATGGGCTCCAGCTCTATCTGGGATAATACAAGAGATGCTAGATCACCTTTGTTTTTTGTAGCTGAGTAGAGCACCATGGTATACATATGTCACATTTTATTAATCCACTCATGTATTGATGGGCACTTGTGTTGTTTCCACATCTTTGTAATTGTGAATTGTGCTGCTATAGACATTTGGGTGCATATGTCTTTTTTATAGAATGTCCTTTGTTCTTTTGGGTAGATGCCCGGCAATGGGATCGCTGGATCAAATGGTAGATCTACTTGTATCTCTTTGAGGTATCTCTATATTACTTTCCACAAAGGTTGTACTAGTTTGCAGGACCGGATCAAATTAAAAAGCTTCTGCACAGCCAAGGAAACTATCACAAGAGCAAACAGACAACCTACAGAATGGGAGAAAATATTCCCATGTTACATATCTGATAAAGAGCTAATAATTAGAATCTATATAGAACTCAGGAAAATCAGCAAGAAAAAAGCAAACAACCCTATCAAAATGTGGGCAAAGGACATGAATAGAAACTTTTCAAAAGAAGATAGACTAATGGCCAACAAACATATGAAAAAATGCTCAACATCTCTAATCACCAGGGAAATGCAAATCAAAACCACAATGAGATATCACTTATCTCCAGTGAGAATGGCCTTTATCAAAAGTCCCTAAACAATAAATGTTGGCGTGGATGCGGAGAGATAGGAACACTCATGTACTGCTGGTGGGACTGCAAACTAGTACAATACAGGTTTTTAATATTGTGAAATGCCCCAAAAGGGCCAAGGGCAAGACTATAATTAAATTAATTGCTGTTTTACAGGGAGATATGAATATTCATAAGAACAAAATAAATGAAAACTATAAATAGTGTCATACTGTTCCTAGCCAGGTTTTCCTACCAAATGAGTTACAAAACCTTGGGTTTTTACCCACCTTCCAAAGTTATTTTGCGACCACATTAATTAATGTATTTCCAGCCAGTATAGCACAATATGGGGATATAGTATGTACTCAATGAATGTCAGCTACTGTCATCCCACCAACATCATTGTAGTGGGTACTCTGCACTATACAATGACACAAGCTTCCCTGTATACTAATCTTACTTGTGGCCAGGGGCTTTTTGGGATATTGTCAAACTCCCCCAGGGTATTGGTGGGGATACGGGACCTCAGAGAGTAATATTTGCAAGTTTAGATAGTTGGTAAGTAGGGTTGCAATATGAGCTCAGACCTTCCATCTCAAAGTCCAGGCTCTTTTCCCACATTTATCTATTCATTCAAATGAGGAACAATATACATGGTATAATACCATGTATCTGGAAAGAAAAGTGCACTATGTAGGAGGAGGCCTGGGAGAAAACACAGTAAGCCGTGCGTGGTGAGTAACAGGGTGTGGATTTCTCACATGCCCCAGCGGAGGTGCAGCAGGGCAGGGTACACAAGGGCCTTGACCCAGCCCGTGAGCTCTGGAGACTGGGGTAAATTGGTTTGCAGACAACTTTACACCCATCACATTTTCAACAATATAGAGAGGTACAGACACATGACATATTTGGAAACTGGGCTTTTGTAGGAAGCAGGTGTACTGCTCCAGCAGGCTGACCTCCCATAATCTCTGCCCTCTCCAGGTAGATTTGATTGTGACAGTCTGCCCACAGCAGTTTCAGGACTCAATAATCAGATTATTCTGGCAGAAGGACATTTAATTGCCAATTAGCATAAGGAGATCTTCCAGGCTTCCAGGGTTGGGGCCTGGCAAATGATAAAAGGCCTAGGTCCTAAATGGTACCCTTCAAGATATTTAAATGGGTTTGAGAGGCAGCCTGTCACATCTCATTGCTGTGATAATTAGATTATGAAACAGAGAGGGGAGAGAGAAGGCAGCCAATATAACCTGCAGAGGCTCTACCAGAGGCTTGGAGTGGGTAAATTGGCAGAAGAGGTGACTTCCAAAGGGTCACATTCAATGTGAGCTACAGAGCTAGAGTTAGGAGCATTGACTCACAAAATGTTTGGTGTCTAAGGGGCCCTTTGAGGGAGTCTTATCCAGTGGCTTCCAAACGTCAGTCATTTGGTGTGCTTGTTTTAAAATGCAGGTTCCCAGGCTCTGCCCCTGCAAATTCCATGTCAGTAAACTTAGGTTTGGCTTGCAGGTGAGAGCCGGGGGTCTGTATTTCTCCTGGATGATTCTGATAGACGCACAGTTCCATAGTCACTGACCCCGTTCAACATTGACATTTTGCTGATGGGGCAACTGAAATATGGACATTTGCCTGAGATTGAATCATAACAATAGCAGCAGCCACATTTTACGTACGTTGTACCTCATGCCATCTTCCTGGGAAGTCATGCAATGGGGGCTATATTTCCCAATTTGACAGATAAGGATACTGAGGTTCTGAGAGGCCCAGGGACTTGACCATACTCACACAGCTAGTAAGTGATCAACAGGAGAGGGCACCCATGCCTCTCAGGATACCCACTCCCAGAGGGTGAATGGAAGGGCTTCTTCTCATAGTCCTTGACGTCAGCATGGCCTGACCCCTGCCTAATCCTAACCTCATCTACAACTCTCTCCACCTCAATCATGACGCTCGAACACGCTGGTTTTCTTTCTGTTTCTCAAAGAAATATGCAAAGCTCTTCTGATCTCGGGGCCTTTGTACATGTCATTAGGACTGCCTAGCTAGCTTTCCTTCTATTCTTTATGATTATCTTCTTTTTCACCCATGCTACAGGCAGAGTAATATTTGTGTATGGGTGCACACACACATGTACAGATGCACACACAAATATACATGTATAAATGCACACACATATACAAATACACATACAAATATACACATATGTATGAATATATACATTCACACGCACATATACAAATACACATACATATATACAAATACACACTTAAAGCTCTTTAGTGACCTCCCAATGTACAGAGGATAACAGAAAGAATACTTACCAAGACCTATAAACCCCACCTCTCTCCAATCTTCCCCTGCACCACACTTTTCCTCACACCTTGGCCTGGCAACCGCATGGCCTTTCCATCCTGGAAGCCCTCTCTGAGGCTCCCTGCTAAGCCTTGAAACACCTAAGACCTTTTGGTTTGGTTTTGTCTTAGGGTCTTGGGATGTTATTTTTATCCCTCTTCTTTGAATTGATTGCTACTCAGCTGTGAGCATCACCTTCTGGGGAAATCTTCCTGATCTGTCTACCTGCACACGCCTCATGGATTTCCAGTGAACCTGTCCTTCACCATCATAGCCCTTGTCATTTCATAGCTTCGATTTTTAAAATTGATAGTCTCTTTCTTCTACTAAAATACAATGTCATATTTTACTCACCATTAAGTCCCAGAAAAGTGCTTGGTACACAGCAGGTACTCAATGAGTACATTTATATGATTAAATTAATGAGTCATTTAAGAAATGCTTAACTAACACCTCTGCAGAAAGGTCTTCCCAGACTGCTTCATAAAGTAGATTTACCTGTTATTAATTGTCTCATTGACAGTAATAATGACAAATTATAATCATTTGGTAAACTTTTAACTTTCCATCCCCCTCCGTAGGAATGGAAGTTGTATGAGAGTCCAGAAGATGTCTGCCTTGTTCACTTCTAGAGCAGGGTTTGGCATATATTTGGTGCTTAGTGTTTACTTGGTGAATGAATTGGTAGGAAGCAGATTCTCAGTTCACAGTTTTCTCCACTCAGCACACAGCATCCAGCCGGCAGCCTCACCCTGGCACCATTTGGGCCCACTCACATTATGATATTGGGGACATGATTTCCACTTTCTAGATCTTTATTTTTCCACATAAAGAAAAAAGGGATGAGAACACACGACTTTAGAGTGTCCTTCCAGTGTGGACGTTCAGAAATTCTGAGATTCACTATTTCTTATAATGAACAGATGATATTATAACTTCTCATTACTTCCAAAGGGTGCGTAAGACCCAATTCCGAGGTGGAACTTTATTTTTCAGACCAGTGTTTAGCAGCATTTTCCCTCTCATAATGCACATGACAAATGAAGTCATGTTCAGAGTCCAATCCCATGAAGTGACCTGAATTTTTATGTAAAATATTCAGGAAGATAAATCATCCCAACTTTTATGACATCCTGGCAGGAAAGAGATAGCACACATATATTTAAGGAGAATTTACATCAGAACAGTTTAGGAAAAGAACCATTGCATCCTATGGTCAGGGGGTAGGCAGTCCAGGAGGGAAAGTCCACATCCCGAAGCTGGTGACAACGGTGAGCCATGACACCCCGAGCCCTGAAGGGCTGGTGCAGGTGTGGTGACTAGAACACAGAGAGAGGCTGAGCTGTACTTGCTAGTCAAGGAATACAGCCAACCTGCAGAGATCCTGCAGGGAGAGAGTGGAAAGAATAAACACCTTGATTTGACCACCTGCCCTCCTGCATCTCTTGTTCCTTATTAGTTCTCAATCCATCCTGGAAGCAGAGGGCAAGGGGTCTACTGGTGCAATCTACTGTAGGTTAGCACAGGTGTGCTTAGAGCCTGGCGGACAGGGAGAGAGTGCACGGAAGGGGTGGTGGTGAGGGGATAGACAGAAAATTTACAGCACACCACTTTAAGGAGACATCGAAATGCAACAAGAAGAATTTTATAGAGATAACCTTGAATTGCTCTATTTATAAAGTATATCATTTGCAAACATCAGCATTTTAACAGTTATTAGTCTCAAATTATTTGTGACACATTTCTAAATCATTTGAGGTACATCAAATAATCCTCACCATGTCGTACTGGGAACATCAGAGAGGGTACAGAAATGATCATTTAACTGGAACGTATATGACCTGCTTTGTTCTCGACAAATAATATTTTGTGAATGTAAAGATGTCAATTTGATAAGAGTAAAATTATCTAAAAAACAATTCATTTGCAATATCATCTGCATATATTCTCTTAGGTTCACCTTTCATTATGGGTAACAAGAAACATGGTATATGACATATATTTACACAATTTGCAATTTAATGAATCCAAGGGTTTTTACCCATCAACCATATAAGCATCTGAGAACAACTGCAATCCTTATATTATCAGGAAAAGCACCATTATGGCAATGCATTTTTGTATGATCCAACCCACCCTGTCTATGCTGAATGGACTAGATTAATGGGGCATAGTGTCCAATTACTCACGATACCTCAACTATATGATTCTTCTATGCTATTCACTATAGAAGGTTGTTCTTCAATGATATTTTCACCTCTGATTGTGATAGTACCAAAAAGTATTAGGCAAACACTCCTTTCAAGAATTACTATCTATCATACATATGAGATGTGTGTGTGTATGTGATATATACACACACAGACACAAAATTTCATTACACGTTACAATTCTATGGACATGTAATAAACCACCTCAATATATGCATTCTATACACGTACACACATATACATGTGAATTCTATGAATGCGTAATGAACAACCTAAAATTTAGAGGTTTATTTAGCCAAAATAATTTTTTTTTTTTTTAGGATTCTGAAATTGGGACAAAGCTCAAGGAGGGAGGATCTTATCTGTGGCAGGCAGAATAATGACTTCCCCAGAATGTCCCATTCCGATCCCCAGAAGCTGAGCATATGGTACAGCCTGTTATGCACCATGACGTGAAGATAGGGGATTATCCAAGATTATCCGAGTTGTCCCAATGTAATCACATGAGCCCTCAAAAGCAGAAGAGGAAAACAGAGGGGAGGTGTGAAAGAATCAAAGTATGTGCTGTTGCTACTTTAAAGATGAAGAAGGCCACAGGAGAAGGAACTGAATCCTACCAACATCCTACTTGCATGTCCTTGGAAGTGGACCCTTCCCAGAACCTCCAGTCAGGAACTTGGCCAACAATAGATTTTAAGCTTTTGAGACCCCAGGCAGAGAATCTAGCTGAGCTGTGCTGTGCTTTGACTTTTGACCCAGGTGAACTGTGAGATAACAAATGTTTTTTTCTTTCTTTGTTTGTTTTTAGGCTGCTAAATGTGCAGCAATTTATTGTGGTAGCAACAGGAAAGTAATGCATGGTCTCTGCTCCCCTGGCATCAGCTGGGGTGGACAAACTAGGGCTGGAAGACTCATTACCAGGATGGTTTCATCCCATGGCTGGCAAATTGCTGTTGGGAGCCTTCCTGGGGCCACCTGCCAGGACGTTGGTTGTCTTTGATGTAAACTTTCCACGTGGCTGTTGGGCTTTTCACAATGTGACTGGGTTCTGAAAGGGTGTGTTCCAACAGCCATCATTCCAACAGAACATATCCCAAAGTACATGTGCTTATGAAACCTCTATTTGCAAGACTAATGTCACATTGGCATATCCGGCCACGCTTAGGCTCGATGTTAGAGAGGTGCACACAAGATGTGGATCCCAGAAAGGGTGGCTCATTATGACCAAAATAACAGTTGACCACAGACTCCATTTTGGTCCTGAGTGATTCAGCTCTCTGCCACGTACAAAATAGCAATTGCTTTTAGTCCAGAAGCCATCAAAGTCTCATCCACTAATGGCATCAGTCTTAGGCTTATAGTCCAGGGCATTATAACCATTCGAGTCAGGTTCTGATGCTGGTAAGTTTCCTCGAGTACACCTGCTCTCAATCAGAAGATCTGTAAACTAAAGAGAAAAGTTATCTGCAGCTACCGACATATCCAATATTAATAGTGAATCAAGGACAGGAAAACTGAAATAGACACTTCAATCAAACAGGGAAAAATGAAAGACACCTGGCAGTCACGTATCCATAGCAACTCTGCAATCCAGCTGGGCACATGGCACGAGTTCCCTGCTTAGAGCCACGTGCTGCTCTCGGGAGGGGTTCTCCATGGCGCTGGGCTCTTCACTCTGTCCTTTGAGCCCTTATTCATTTTCCATAGGAAATGGCTCCTGTGAGCCACTGAGTAGCTTTCTTAACCTGCTTCTTTCTCATAAAACATGGGAGGCTCAGAAGCTTCTTTTAATATTTCAAAAATTTTGTGTTTCTTTTATTCTGGTTTACCTTTTCTATCAATACAAATTTCTTAACCTCTTTGTAGGTTTTATATGACTCTAACTGGGGTTCACTTCATTAGATAAAAGCCACTCCCCTCCAAAAAAAATCTCTTAAGTCTCTGGCTACTTTGTGCTCTAGGTACTATTTGAAAATTCCATTAAGATTCTTTGTCTATCTTCTTTTGAAAGCTTCTGTTCATGTCTTTTGCCTACTTTTTTTATGGGGTTGTTTGATTTTTTTCTTGCTTTGTGTGAGTTCTTTGTAGACTCTGGGTATCAGCCCTTTATCAGATATACAGCATGCAAATATTTTCTCCCATTCTGTGGGTTGTCTATTCACTCTATGTGCTATTTCCTTGGCTGAGCAGAAGCTTTTTAGTTTAATCAAGTCCCATATGTTAATTTTTGTTGTTGCTGTGATTCTCTTTGAGGTCTTCTTCATAAATTCTTTGCCTAGGCCAATATCTAGAAATATTTTTCCCACATTTTCTTCTAGAATTCTTATAGTTTCATGTCTTATGTTTAAGTCTGTTATCCATCAGGAATTAATTTTTGTAAGTGGTGAGAGGTGTGGATCCTGTTTCAGTCTTCTACGTGTGGCTATCTAATTTTCCCAGTACCATTTGTTGAATAGGGGCTCTTTTCCCCAGTGTATGTTTTTGTCTGCTTTGTCAAAGATCAGATGGCTGTATGAGGATGTTTTTATATCCGGGATCTCTGTTCTGATCCATAGGTCTATGTCTCTGTTTTTGTGCCAGTACCACGCTGTTTTGGTTAAAGTCTCTAATCATCAGGGAAATGCAAATCAAAACCACAATGAGATATCATCTAACCTCAGTGAGAATGGCTTTTATCAAAAAGTTCCAAAACAACACATGCTGGCATGAATGTAGAGAGACAGAAACACTCATACACTGCTGGTGGGACTGCAAACTAGTACAACCTCTACAGAAAGTAGTACGGAGATACCTCAAAGAACTAAAAGTAGAACAGAACTACCATTTGATCCAGCAATCCCACTATTGGGGATTTTTACCTGAAGGAAAAAAAAAGTCATTTTATCAAAAAGACACATACACTGGAATGTTTGTAGCAGCACAATTCACAATCACAAAGATGTGTAACCAACCCAACTGCCCATCAATACATGAGTGAACTAACAAAATGTGATATCTGTATACTATGGAGTACTACTCAGCCATGAAAATGGTGAACTAATAGCTTTTGTAACAACCTGGATGGAGCTAGAGATCATGCTTCTAAGAGAAGCATTGCTAGAATGGAAAAACAAACACCACATGTACTCACTATTAAATTAGAATTAATCAATTAACTCTCATGTGCACATATGGTAGTAAAACTCAACAGAAACCAAGTAGATGGGAGTGGGGAAGAGGGGACAGGTAAATTTACACTTAATGGGTACAGCACATGCTACCTTGGTGATGGGCACACTTATAACTTTGACTCAAACTGCATAAAAGCAAATCACGTAATCAAAATGTTTGTACCCCCATAATATTCTGAAATTAGGAAAAAAAGATTTTTAGAAGCCCTTTTATCTAGTTGAGAAGTTCTATGAGACGTACCTTTAAGATTCTCAGGAGTCTTTTTGCCAAGCTGAGTCTAACAGGCTCCACCCTAGTTTTGTTAAGGTTATAACAAAGAGTCTCGTGGTTATTCCCTTGAATGAATCTCGACCCAGAAGCTATGTTTTATGGACAGTTCCTTGAATTTAGTTTTCACCTAGAGGCCATTCCTTACATTGCAAATCTTTTGCTAGGAGAGACTAGGGATGAGAATTAATTTTATTTTTAAATGCAGCAATTTCTGGCTCCTTTATATTCTCCAAATTCTGCTTAAAAACTGAAGATTTCCTTGTTTATATCACCTAGCTGTATTTTATCACAGGGAGCTAGAAAAAAAAGTCAGTTGGCATTTTGAACATTCTGCCTGGAAATCTCCAGGTCAGATCTACGAGATTATTAGATAATGTTCTTTCTTCCACATTTCCCATGTGACAGTTTCATTACTTTCTCTGCTATCTCTAGTGCATAAGTCAGATACCCTTTCATGCAACCTCCAGTTCCAATTTCTTTACTTCCTTTGCAGCCTCCCACTACCAAGTCCTAAAGCAAATGCCAAGTTTGGGATTTTTATAATGTCAGCAACTCATTTCTGATACCCATTTCTATTTTCATTATATATCACTGTATAAACAACCACCCCAAATATCAGTGGCTCAAAACAAAAATAATCATTTTCTCATGATTTTGCAATTTGGGCAGGGCTAGTAAAAGTAACTCAGCTCCCCTCACATGGCTCCAGCTGGGTGAGTTCAGAGGGGGCAGGGGATCCATTTCCAGAAGGCTCACTCACATGTCCAGCAAGTCAGTGCTGGCTGTTGGGGGGACCTCAGCCAGGGCTGTAAGCCAGGTCTCCAGTTCCCCACATGGCCTCTCCAGGTGGCCAGGTGGAGCATCTCACAACATGGCACCTGGGTTCTGACAGGAAGCATCCCCAAAGCTAGTGTTCCCTGTAAATCTCAGCACCCATGATGCTGGCTAAGTTGCATGGGCAGACGTCATGTGAAACAAAACTACAAGAGTACCTTTGGACAAGCAGCATGATTCACTGGATGGATGTGTGTGTGTGTGTGTGTGTGTACATAATCTACCAAGGAAGTTTAAATTTGGATACAAATCTTACAGAAAGTAAGGTGAACCCAAAATTGGATGGGGTGCTGCTTCTTTTACCTGAGTCACTTTTATGTAAACACAAATGACCAAGAATAGCCAAGACAGTCTTGAAGAAGTAGAGCAAACATGGAGGCTTTCCATTACCAGAATTAAGATTCATACAAAGTTTCATAATTAAGACAGTACAACAAGCAGTGCAAAAATAAGCCAATAGAGGAATAGGATAGAATAAAATTTCTACTAACACACGCCTGTACACACACATGAGCACACATTAATGCAATAAATGAATGATTCTGGATCAACTGCATACCCATATCTTAAGAATATTAATACTTATTCCTTCTTCATTCCATACATAAAATTCACTCTGGATAGATTTTTAGATCTAAATGTAAAAGGCACATTGTTATAAATTCTAAAAAGTAACATTGGGCCATGGACTAATGTCATGGCGTTGGCAAAGTCTCTTGAACAGGAAAAACATGCACTGATCATAAAACATTTTTTTTAAAAGATAAACTTGTTTAAGATATAATTAAGGATTTCTATTCATCAAAATGCACCATTAGTAGAGTAATTGTATAAGCCACAGGTGGCAGAGGATGATTATCTAACAAAGGACTCATATTCAGAATAAAGTAATCTTTTAAAAGAATAAGAAAAAGAAGGATAATTCAATAGAAAAATGAGTAAGAGATTGAATAAGCACTTTGCAAAAGATTAAATCCAAAAGGCCAGTATGTATATGAAAAAGTGTTCAATCTCCTTATTCAAATGTAAATTTGAACCACAGCAAGATCCCAATGAATGCCCTCCTACCTCAAAGGCTGAAATGCAAATGACTGACAACACTAAAGGCTGTGCAAATTTGTCACCTTAAGGCTCACGCTAAGCTGGCACCAGTGTAAATTGCTACAGCCATTTTGTAAAACTTGTTGACAATATCTATCAAAACTGAACAAATAAATACTTTATTGCCTCAAAATTTGATTCCTAGGTAATAACTAAGAGCTGTAAGAGCATTTGCTTATCAAAGCCATGGGTAAGAATTTTCTTAGTAGCACCATTTGTAACAAAACTGGAAACAACCCAATGTTCATATTTGGTAAAATGGAGAAATGTAGTTTATTCACACAATGTGATATAAGACAATGAAAAAGAGCTAAACATTGCCATACCCAACAGCATAGATATTATAAATCTCGGAAAGATAATGTTGAGTGGACAAAACCAGACACACTGAGGTACACACTGTATTTTGCACGATCTGGGGCTGTGTATGCACATGTATCTCAAATACAGGAAAAACTCATCTTTGGTGAGAGAAATCAGGATATACTAATAAGCGTTGGTGGGTTGTGGTTATCTTTGGGGATGTGGGCTGTCATTGGAAGGAAACCGGAAGGAGGCTTTTTTTTTTTTTTTTCCATCCTAGAGACCAGGACTTGCCATGTTTCCTAGGCTGTCTGGGATTCCTGGGCTAGAGTGATGCTCCTGCCTCAGCCTGCCAAGTGTCTGGGACTACAGGCGTGAGCCACCACCCCCAACTTGGAGGCACCTTTAGGGTGTGTCACTGTTTTTAGTTTTCCCTCAACATGGGTGGTGGTTAAATAGGTAATTTCTATTTTGTGAAAATTTACTCAGCTGTACATTTTTTATTTGGGCACTTTGAGATTTGACTTTATGCTCACATAAAAAGTTTATTTTTAAAATGATTTTTAGTTATGAAATATGTGATCATAAACTATTTTATGGCTATCCAATTTGGGGAGGCTTCTGATGTTTAGGCTTCTTCATGAAGTATGTTTTGCCAGCATTTCTTTATTTGGTCATCAAGTAACTACTGACCTGCTGCCTACGCATGCAAGGGCCTGGCTTGTACCCCAGGGAGACCTCGGCAAAGAAAACCAACAGAAATGCCTTCCTCAAGGAGCTCACATTTAACTGTAATGTGAGAGGACCTTGATAAGTGTGGGGTTGTTTTCAGTTGGAAAAAACTTTGAAAATCGACCCTTTATAACACCCTTCGTGCTCTACCTGCCCCCCTACCCCCAACCCCCAGTCCCCGGTGTATCAACCCCTTTCTGACAATACCTTGAGCAATATGATTATTGCTCCAGAAGTAACCCTAGGAAACAGACCCACTAAGGAATTGGATTCTGAAATTTTAATTAATTACATATTTAACACATAAACATCTAATCTCTTCACCAAAGAAAAAAATGGGGCATTGATGAGATATTGTGTACAGCTCTATGACGGTTCTCGGACCTCCTCCACAGCTCACGTGACACGTGCAGGTGGAGGACGAGATGCTGATTCAGTAATCGGCCATACCGCTCAGTAGCTGAGATTGAAACACCGGCTGGCAGCATCTGACCCACCCAGAGAACATATCTAGAGAAAATGACAGCCTTAAAGCCTTGAATTCTCAACACAGGTTACAGATAAAAATCAAAATGTCTCTGTTGCAATTCCAAAGAAATCCCTTTTCCCCTGTAACTGCAGATTGGATGTGAACATGGCATATTAAATCTGTTTGTAAAGGTCACTGGATTATAGTGACAGTTAGATGGATAATTCTGTCAGGTCTCTCTTGCCAGGTCCAGGGATATGATGGAGAGAGAGAGAGAGACCCCAAAGGATGGAACATTTGGGTAGACACATGCAAGGTGGAGAAGAATTCTCCAAGCCCTCTGAACATTCCTTGCAGTGAAGATAGCCCTCTCTCCTGTGTGAAGGAAGCAGCCTCTCCATGCATTTAAAAATTTTTAAAAACTTAAATTAAAAATATGTTTATATGACTTCAGTTAATAATAATATATTGCAATTCTTTTTTTTTTTTTTTTTGAGACAGAGTCTCACTCTGTTGCCTGGGCTAGAGTGCCGTGGCGTCAGCCTAGCTCACAGCAACCTCAAACTCCTGGGCTCAAGCAATCCTTCTGCCTCAGCCTCCCAAGTAGCTGGGACTA
>CAUYRT010092680.1:0-42892 GCA_963574885.1 Lepilemur ruficaudatus | reverse complement strand
GGAAATCACACAGGGATTTGAATACCAGGATGTGGGGATCACTGGAGGCCATCTTAGAGTCTGGCTGTCACAATGATTTTGTAGATTTAGACCTATGAGGATAGTGCTCCAAGAGCTGTCTGTTTCCTTCTAGATCAGTATCTTATATTTCCTGAATGTCTCTCAGCCTGACCAGCATGCAGCTCCCGGGGAATGCTGCTTCAACGGTTTGTTCTAAAGTCCATCAACTCATTGGCTACCACAGGCAAGTGACAGGATTCAGCCCATCCCTATCCTTGTATCTCTCTAGCAAGCAGAGTTGGCAGAAGTCGGCCTTCTTGCCTCATGTTTAGAGTTCTCTAACCTCTGCTCTGTCAGCTGCAATTGCTTCTCTTGCTCCATTAGTTCACATGACTGTATCTGCACAGACCTATCCTGGCCACCTACTCTCTCTGGTGGCACTGCTATTGCTACCACTGCCACCTGAACTCCCAACCTCAGATGCCCTCAGGTGCCCTTCTGTTGAAAAGGCTTATACTGGGTCATGCTTTAAGAGCCACGGACGCCTCCTTGAGCTCTGGTGTCCACCTCTCTGGCTCTTTCTCTTCATGTGTGTGCGTGCATGTGGATGTGTGTGTATGCCTGAGTGAAACATATTTCCTCATTTTAGTCTACATCTCTCTCCTTACCATGGCGCAGGGCAACCCTGCCAGTTGGAGCTCCCACACCAAACCTAACAGTTCTTCTCTCCTCTCTTAGCCCAGTTCCTCAGTTTGGTAACTTTCCTTATTTATGGTGGTTTTCTTCTCTTTCCTCTTTTGACCCCATGACATTTTCTGCAATCTGGCTTCAACTGTTCCTTCTTTCAAGTCTGTCACGTTTCTCGATATGTCTGAACTTTGATTGCGCTTCATAAATTCTTATTCTCTTTCTAGTGCAAGTAGATATATCTATTTGATAGATAGAGCTCGATAATACTGAAAGTCTGTGTAATAATCTTTTATAAAACTAATTGTTTAAAGCAACCAAGTTTCGTGGTGATTTGTCACATAGTGATAGCTAACTGATACACAGATCTTCTAAGAGCAAATTTGCATGCTGATTTTTTTTTATTTCATTGTCTTTCTCAGCATTATTTCATGTTTATGAGACTTTTAAAGACTTATTTTAAATGGGAGATTCTCCTCCAACACACACATATTTTATTTAGCAGTTTGTTAGCTTAATTTATAACTTTTAATATTTAGACATATAATTTGTAGGTAGCCATTTGTATGATTGTCCTGGGTCCTATAACTGTTAGGGTCAGCATGGCTCCGTTGGAGGGTCTGAGGTGGAAGGGACAGTGGTGCTACTTCCAGAAGCCAGAATATCTGAGAGTCAACTCCAGTGCACATAAATCCTTGCTGCATTGGCAATTCAAATTTGCAAACATTAGATTACATCGCCACCAGGGGAACTGTGAGAATGCCCTAATGAAATCATAATCGAAACTTCCAGGCTTCTCCGAGATATGATTAACAAAGATCAAGCACTGAGAATGCTTTTCTATTTAATTAGAAATTTTATGAAGTAAGAGCCCTCATTTAAGCAGATAAACATAAATATCAATCCTTGCATTTAAGGGAATGTATAATTTAAGTTTTAAAATTCAGGAGCCCAGGGTTTGTAAAAACCTTAGCCTATGTTATATGATGCTAGAGCTGAGCTGATCACAGAGACCCCTTTGTCCACAGGAGGTGTAGAATGAGCCAGATTTACTTTCAAACATGTTTTCAGCTATAAGTTATTGGAGTGGGTCCTTCTAGCATTGCAAATTAAATTTAGGGGAAAACTTGTCTCTGCCTAGGAACTGTGTGCCATGTATGAGCTCTTTGATTCAATCCCTACCACAGTTTAAAATATTTTTTTTAGGGAAATTTTCAAACATACATAAACATAGACTGTACAAGGAAACCCATGTACCTCTCACCCAGTTCACCGATCATCAACATTTCCTTCCTTTTTTTGTTTGGTGGTAATTCTGCAACCGTCTCAAACAGAATCTTCTTCTTGACGGAAGGCAGTGGGGTTTTTGTTTGGTTTGGGTTTGCTTTTATTTTACTTCGTTATTTTTTTCCCCTATCTTGCTCTCTGAATGAGTTTCACCTTTGTTCTCTGTGTCATCCAGAATGATGGGGACCTGCTCCCCGATGGACACGTGCACGAACATAAACGCATTCATCCCACCGACGGGTTTTCACAGCATTCATGTTTGGCCACTCTTCTCCCCTGATTATTGCATGAATGTTTCCATTGTTAACCGGAAAGGAAAATGCTTCTGAGAAGAAATTGGAAATGTGACATTAATTTAACATAGGCTTTTGGGGTTAGCACAAAATGACAGGACAGCAGGAAGCAGTTAAAAAGCTTCCCCTGACAAGAGAAGCTAAATGACTCTGAGCGCTACTCCCAATCAGGCATGGTATTGACAAGAGACCTGCTCTGATAACGACCTATGAAAGGCTGCATTCTGACCGCACATCGTAATTTGTTTTTCTAACCAGGGTGTCTTAGCGGGAGTTTGGGAAGACTGCACAGCCCTGTGTAAATGACAGTCACATGGCAAAGCCCAGCAGCAGGCTCATTTTATTTATTTAGGCTGTAAGCAGCCACTTGTCAGGTATCTGGAGACATTAACCTTTCTTCCCACCTGTCTCTGTCACTAGGATGCTGTGGCCCCTGTGGCCTCTTATACCTAGGATGCTGTG
Source organism: Lepilemur ruficaudatus (assembly GCA_963574885.1). NCBI lineage: Eukaryota > Metazoa > Chordata > Mammalia > Primates > Lepilemuridae > Lepilemur > Lepilemur ruficaudatus. The sequence continues at coordinate 40,163 of CAUYRT010092680.1, read as the reverse complement.
GCCCCCGTGGCCTCTTATACCTGCCTCGTGCCTCTCTATTCTCCCACCTGTTGTGAAGTGGTCTTTCAGCTGAGAGGCGTGAACACCTTTCTGCAAGGGAAAGTCTCCCTCACCTGGCCAATCAATATGGGGTGGGGGGCAGGAAGCAGTGCAGGCTGCCCAAGTTCAAGGGCTATATCTGGAGGTCAGCGAGCAGCATGGAGTGAGGCAAGAAGAGTAGAAAAGGAAAAAAGAAGGAGGGACGAGGGGGAGCCAAGAGGACCCCTGGCTCCCCATGTGAGGCTGACTTCACCAGCTTAAGAGGACAGCACAGCAACTTCTGGACTCCAGGTGTGTCTTAGGCTGCCGTGAGCAAAACGGGGCTCTTTCTGGTGAAGAACAAAGCCCATGCACGTCTTCTCAGCCCCTGCAAGGCCTGAGGGCAGTGCTCCAGGGGGAGGAGTCAGGAGTGGCCTGGTTTCTCACCTCATCCCTCAACCTAAATAGATGGTAGGTCCGGCCTGCACTCCAGGCTCTATTTGGAGGCCCAGAAGCTGAAAAGCCCCCAAGGAAAACACTCAAGAAGGTCATTCATGGGACTCTAGCAAAAGGCTTGGAAAATCCACAAAGGCTCCTCATGGAGTTTGGGCAGCAGGCCAGAGAGGTCTACCGGAGCCACCTCCCCGACCTTGGACGCTTGACATGAAGCAGCATCTCTGCCCCCCACCCAAAGGAAACCAACCCCTTTCCTTCATCCTTCTCCCAGAGGCCGTGCATCTCAGAGGAAATGGTGGGGCATGCTCTCTCTCCTCGCTCTCTGTGACATAAATGTGTTTGAAGTATGACATTCTGGTGAGAAGAAAAAGGACAGGAAGTTGAGGCTAGAGAACAGGCTGGACAGGGGCTCTGTGAGACCAGAGGGCAAGAATGTGAGCCTGGGCTTGGAGGCCGGGAGAGGAGGCCCTGCAGGCTGGCACACCTCTGGAGGAAGTAGCATGGTCACCGAGACAGTCTAAAACATGAGCAGGCACCAAGACCAGTTCACGGTGACCAGACCTTAAGCAGGTGGCATGTCAAGTGGATGCAAGTTGGGACCAGCACACTACTGATTGGCCTTGATCTCTGGGCCTCTGGGGTGCAGACAGAAGGTCGGGGGTACAGGGAAACTGTTAGGCAGGAGTGAAATAAGCAGAGATCAGAATGAAAAAGTTAGGGGGTCGGAGACCGGGCCTTCCCATATCCCGAGTTTATGTCACCACAAATGCACACAGTGGTTTTGTTCTGGGCCAGCTCCAGGGTTCTTGGGTTCAGGGTATAAACACCAAATTGATCTCTGAGAGTGTGTGGTGCCAGGGTCCCCCGGCAAGGAACAGGGTGCTGAGGCTACAAGTCCCTGTGGTGTGAGGGAAAGTTCCACGATTTGTCTACATGAGGGTTCTCAACCTCTCGCATGCATCATCAGAATCCCGACAACCCCCGTCTCCAGCTTCACACAAACAAGGTGGCTGGCCCCACCCCAGACCTCCTAAATGAGAATCTCTGGGGAGCAAAGTTCTTACAGGTTTATTTTGCAAAAGAGAGGAGAATTCAGTCTTGGAAAAGGGAGCAGGAATTAACTTCTACGATGATAGGGCCCTAGGCAAATGAGGCCCCAGCACTGGCTCAAGGATTAAGGCTGCAGATGGGGACGTTCCTGGGGAAGGCAAAAATGAGGTGCCAACAGCAATGGGGGCACCCAAACAGTGCTCCTGGCACACCTGTGTTTACTTGAATAAAAAAAATTAGCCATTCAAATAATCCCTGCAACATTGATCACTCATAATAAAGGTCAAACCTGCTTTCAACACATGACAAGTAATTCCAATACTAAAACTGATTTTAATCTCAAAATATTTGGAGAAGGGGCTATATCCAAAATTGCCTATGGCTATAGGCCACAAAAAAGGAGTTTGTTTTGACTGTAGCAGACCTAGAAAAGGGGATATTTTTTTTCACCTGCAAAATAGACTCCTCTTGATAAATGTCTCAAAAACTCCTTACGCATTACACATTCAGCTTTTACAGAGTAATTTTCTGAGGAATCCTACACAATTCTCTAGCAGAAAAAGCATCTGATGTGCTAGGATCCACCTACATCAGAATAAATCACTTCTATCTCTCATTAACATGACAAAATTGAAGTATTTATTAGAAATTTGGTTAAAGTGCGAGAATTCCTCAGCAATGTTACAGCACTTTGTAGCTTTATAGTCTTGATAACTATTGACCGTGGCAATTTAAAACAGCAACAAAATGACTTAATTGTGTGCATTGACAAATTGTTGTAAGTGTGTATAAACTAAAAGTAAACTGGTTCTCATAAATGCATAACTGAGGAAAGTGCACAGGTTTAGTTTGTGGTCTTTACCATTTTGTTTCACTGAATCAACACTTTCATGGCACTTCCTGTTTGCGAGGTACTGTTGTGCTTTAGAAATATTAATTTATTTAATCATCATCATAACCCTGCGAGGAGGAAGGAACTATTGCTACTGCCATCTTTCTTGAGGGAACTGAGGCTCAGAGAGGTTAAGTAACTTCTCCAAGGTCACATGCAACTAGAGCCAGGGTCCAAACCCAGGCAGTCCTGCTCCAGGGTTTGAGCTATTAACCTCTACACTATGTCAACACTCTTACCTTCTTTCTAAAAGAATATATAGAATCAAAGATGGGTATCTATAAACCAACCGTATACAGAGGATCATAGAGGAAAAAAAAAGTTTTTTCCTGCCTCTCCGTAAGGCTAAATGTAAGGCAAGAGGCCGCATTCCAGCTTCAGCAAGCCCCCTTTAACTGGATGCTGAAAAGCTCCGCTGCACTGCGGGGCTCTCCCCTCCCCACCTCTAGGATCTTCATCCTGCTCTCCATCCCTTGTCCTGTTTGGTCTTGATTCGCATGGCTCTTACAGCCCTAACTGTTCCTCTTGCCTCCAGCCCGATCAAGTCTATCTTTCCCAGAGTTCAAAATGCTCTACACACACAAAACTGTTGTCTCATCAATACTCAAAGCCCTTCCATGTCATTGCTTTGTTTTGTGGATGAAAGCCCAACACCTGACATGCTTGCCTCCTGCTCCTGCCCGAGCCCTTATCCTATTCCAAACTGGGCACACAGTAGCTGGCCTCATTCTTCCACCCGTACCCTTTACTGGAGCCCCATACTGAGCCGTTTGCCATTGTATCCCTGAAATTTCTCGTCTAGAATTCCTTGTACCCACTCACCGCCCCCCATGACAATCTACATCACCAGTCTTCACCTAGATAATTCTAATGATGCATCCTTCAAAACCCAGCTCAAGCACCATTTCTTCTGGGAAACCTACTGTTCCACCCCGAGGCTGCGCACCCCTTTTCCAGTGATCCTATAGTAGCCCCAGGCATTCCTCTACTACCCCTTAGCACTACTGATTTATCCCACACAGCCCCCTCCTCTACACACTCCTCACTTACATCAATGCCACTCAGTGCCATCTGATGATGTGACAGCAGCACAAACATGCAGAAGCCTATTAGATACGCCATTGCCCAGGTCCCACCTAAGACCTGCCAAATCGGAATTTCTGGGGGTGGGGCCCAGCAATCTATGGCTGTTCTGCATGCCGACAGCAGAGCAGCACTGCGCCGGACCGTCAGTTTCTCAGATCACATAGCACAACACCTCTTACTGCTCTCTGTCTCCCCGGCACCTCTGTGACTGCCTGGGATGAAGCAAAAGATCAATAAATGATCAATGAATGAACGAATGGTGGGTTGATCCTTCGAATGATTCATTAAACCTCTGTCTCTTCTGGGGAGCTAAATTATACAGGAAAACACTATAAATATTCTTTAGTCCATTAATGCCTCCAAATATTCTTGGAATTTTTCTTTAAGAATGAAGATCTATCACAGCTTTTAATTTTGAATTGGTTAAGGCTCAGTGCACTGTTTCAACACTATTATAAAGGGTGCCGAAATAATTCAAAGTTTAGAACTGTTTAAGACAGGCACAAAAATGGAAATTCCCTAAGATATATAGAATGTCTCTCAAAAGTACATTTTTACATAGTCTACAGTGTAGCAGAAGGTGCTACAAGCTACAACCCTCTGCTTCAAGCTTTGAAAGATTATTTGAGCTTCCTTAAATAGTCATTATCTTTCGACTATTTTTGGAACATAGTTTGGGAAGAAAAATGCAAACTGTATAGCCACAGTAAAGACTGCTACATATCAAAATATTATTTCATAGACTTTTCTGGTTTCTCACAGAACATAAAGTCTTCATACTTTATGCTGCTCGTAGATTTATTGCAGAACTTTGTTAACATTAACAAGGCTACTGGTATGACTTATTTTTAATTTTTTCAGGTGTAATTTCACTCCTCTAAAACCACTGATGTAAAAGAGACAGTCTATTAAATATAAAACTGCCCACCAGTCATAAAAACAAAAAGTATGCCTTAATTTTGAAGTAATTTTCAGTACTCTTGTCACATGAAGTGAAAAAAGGATTTCCTCTTTATAGTAACTTTCAACACACACCCACTCTGGTTACTTCCAAAGACAGCTTAAAGAGAAATCAGTAAATAAAGAGTAAATTAATTTTTAAGAGCCAGTAGTCGAATAGATGACTTTCATTATGTCCTATGTACAGAGTTGACAAAGTGAAGAGTGGGTTGTCTGAACTACCGATTTTGAGGTTAGGGACTTTTTAGATGGCAGAGTATAAAGTAGCATCTGCTAGTAAAATTGCTGTCCACTGGCCCATTTAAGTGGACAAACAGGAAACGACAAGGACAGCATCTGCACAAGTAGGAATTACACCCTCTCCACCAGCCTCCACCCCCCAAAAAAGTTTAGAAGAGGCAATGGGAGAGGGGGTGGGTGGGTCAGGGGTGATGAGAAAGGAAATAACCCAAGTTGGGAAACTCTACCCAAACATTCTTTGGAGATCAGTCTGTACCTGCCAGCACCTTACACTGCTTGGTGTGTGGCAGGGTCAGCCACGGTCTCCACCTCTTCTTCACAGGTATTTCCATCTTGCCTACCTGAAAATTTCTTGGTTGAGAAACTTTATGACCAGTGCTTATGGTGGTTACAGAAATAAATGAGGAAATTCTACTTCCCTAGCATTCGTTTTGTAACAGTACATATTCTGAAAAGTAGAGGATAACTGTAGTCCAAAGGGAGTCAATAAATGCAAATGGCTCTGAAAAAATGCTGAAATGTATTAATGAGAAATCCAGAAAGTAGCAGTGTGCACATCTGCTACTGAAGCCCTCAAAAGCACTCATAATCCTGCTCTAACAAACCCTTAAGATAACCAGTTTTCAGGGCCACTTGTTTTGCCTCCAAGTTTTACACCATTTAGTTCCTCAGGAATGCTTTCCTCCTTCCTGTTCTCTCCCGAATTTTAAGGCCATGGCTTTCACAAGCAAGTCACACAGTCAACTGGAAATAAAGTGTACTTTGTAGATCCCCAGTCCCAACAATGGAGGAGGATCATTCCCAATTGTCTTGGGATAATGAAAACAAACACGTGGATTAAGTTTAAGTAGCAACAAAGAAGAGATAATGGCTTGGGGTTTCCTGGATTAAAGATCTTTGCAATTCAGGTTGTAACTGTGATTAAACTGATGAGACTAGAGAGTTCCAGTTCCTTTATTCTTTGGAACAATTCCAAAACTCTTTTGAGCAGGTAGGCTATAGAAACTGAATTTTGAGTAGATGAAGTAGTTAAGCAAATATACAAGGTTTCACAATAAACTGCAGGAGAAAACCATCAGAAAAACTGCAGAGGGGAAAAAAAAAGTGTACATGTGTATAATTATGTATGAGTATAGGTGTATATATGTACTTGATATACGGAAATATAATTAAAAACTAGTTAAGCACATAAAATCTGCATTCAAAATTCTCATATGGCATTTACTTTTTTATTCCTAGACTTAAGCTACTACAACACAAGGAGCAGCAGCACTGGTCACGGTCACATCAGAAGTCAGATGTCATTTCAGCATCAACACCTCTTAGAAAAGGGAGATCCAGACATTTGAGCAACTATAGTTTCACAATGGCAGCCAACCACAAATCCCACAAGGGGAATATAAATGCATCCATTCACCCCCTCTCAATAATTTAAGAGTCAGCCTTTGAACAATGCAATTGATTAACATATTCATTGTTCTCTTATGTTTTTGCCTTAAGTTTTTCCTTCCTCAGGGATCAAAGCTATCTGGATACTTAGCAAACAAATGCTCCTATGAAACCATCTCTGCAAAATGTAGTGGCACCAACAGTGCCAGATTAAATGTTACTATTTCAAGGGAGACACAAAGATGCTAAGGAAAACAAATCTATGAACTAGTTTTATTTTATTTGCATTTAACATGATTATACACATTCAGGTGTCTAACAAGATCTGCACTGTTACATTAAAAATACAGTACAATAACATTCAACATGAGGTACTTCATATTTATATATTTTTCCTTCATAAATAATGCTGTAAGCTACTAAATCCAGGCACACTGACGCACAAGTGGCCACAGTGTCTTGAATTAGCTGAGCTTATTTAAACACCTTAAAAAACGACGACAGTTCAGTGCAATTATGTAGAAATTAGACCATTTACTTAAATACTATTTTAAGATATGCTTAAAGAATGTTACATTAGAACTGCTAGCCTAGTTCCCCTTTATCCCCAGTAGGAACAATGACAAAGACTGCCAGGTACATTGGCAAAAGCATCTACAGCACATTCTGTTTAATAAAGTTGTGTTTATACATTAGAACTGCCTGCCTTGTTAGAACAATGGTTTCTAGTTTTAAAAGCTACAAAATTCAAAATTGCAAAAGAAAATAAAGCAAGCACATTAACCTTCATTCCACTTTGCTAAAAATGCAGAAGGGAGAATAGGGTTTTAAATGTAAAATTTCTTGTTCTAAATACAATTTTCAAATTTTACCCTCAGTTGTAGGAACCAGCCAATCACACGGTGTTGTCTTTTTTTTTAAGTAATAGTAATTAACATAAAATTAGGTTCTTCTATACACATTGTACAGGACCTCAGCAGCTCCCTAGTCACATAGAGGAAGTTAGCTAACAGGAGCACTGACCGGTGTTAGTGAATGAACAATCTTCCCTCTAAGGCTCTCACACCTGCCTCAACAATCTGATAGGATAAAATTAGCGCTAAATAAAGTTTCTTCCCCTCTGGCTTAAAAAGGAGTGCCTTCTAATCAGGTCTACCAAGTTGCATGGTAGCTATGAGTTACTGAAATGTTTAACCATAATTTAAAAACAGGAAGGCTTTGTAGAAGTATTGTTTTTAATTTGAAAATGTACCTTTATTTCATCGATTTCAGCTTTGCCAAAACTACTACCTATGATCTCCCTAATAAGAAATAATCATTAGACAATTTCAGAAAGTTGTTTTGGGAGTACTCATCTCATCTGTAATCACCAGTAACAGCTTTCAATCAACTATGTTAACAGACATAGGTAATGGCAAAAGTGATTAAAACATTTCCCCTAATCCAGTGTTTTCCTCCCTTCAGGGAAGCTGGCTGAAGGCAGCAAGCCCACCTCTACAGGGGAAGTGGCCCAGAAACATAGTGAATAAGTAAGGAAGTCACTCGTTGGGCCTTGCTGGGGCCAGCAGGAGGACCATTAGTGTCCCACCTCTCACTAGCCAGGCAGGGAGGAGACTATTCCTGAGTTGGCAAACTCACTTGCATGCGCACGGTGGCGCGTGCACACACACACCCCAGGACTAACCCCAGGCTCCAGACAAGCCAGTTTCGGGCTTGCAGAGCAGGAGAAGGAGGCGGCCAGGGACCACACTCTGGGCGGCGGGGGGAGCCATCTCAGGATCACGCTGAGCAGAAAAGCTGCCCAGAAACACATGGATATTTCAGCTGGAAGTGAACACATTGGACATTGCCAGGGTCACGGGCACTAAACCAACATAAGCCATCGGTGAAGGAGAACTTTCTAACAAGCTTTTCCCTCCTTTGTTTACAATATCCGCGGACAAGTAAGAAAGCTGGATGTGATGCCGATGCAGTGAATATTAGGTGTAATCAAATGTGTCGCTCCAGACCATTTTTTGAAAACCCTGCAGGAATATGTTGGCACTTTACGATGGCCAGAGGCCAGATTCTAGCAGTTCAGGAACAGGACAGAATTATAATTCACAAAGAAAAGAGTATATGATCAAAGTAGATCAGGTAAAATATATTTCAGACAAAAAAAAAAAACAACAAAATATCACATTAACATGTAGTGCTACAAAACTAATCGTTACTCCATTCATATAAAGAATTGTTTGGTCCTTTTAAGGTGGAATAAAGGAATGGAATTCTATACAGTACGACTTATAAAAACAAGCAAACAGTGGGGATCAAAGGCTAAATAGAGAGAAAAAAGTTTGGCTTTTTCACACTGTGTATTCTAATGTGAAATCAATTAAGCTACTTATAGTACGGGACTTTTTTAGGTTTCCTTTTTAAACTGTTTTAGTTTAAATTAGTAGGACTAATCTTAAGATTAGTCACTTTTTCAATTGACAATAAAATTTTATAATTTAGTTACTTCTAAAAGAAGTGTCTGTATTGCAATATTGTGTCTTCTAAACTGAAAGAATATAAATCTGTTTGTAGCAGAAGGCATGGCCTAAACAAATGCCCAATTCCTTATTTTCCTATTTTACACTGATACTCTGAAGCATTTAATATGTAACAATCTTACGAATTCAGGATTGAAAAAAAAATCCCAGAAGACAAATTTAAAAGGAATAAGAGCCAAACATGACTAACGTCTACTTTCTACATTATTACTTATTACAAAGCAAAACTTCTTTCAAAATTGTACACTGAGGTTTATCTGCTTTTTGGGGGGTAGAGGGGTTCTGTTCAAAAATAACTCTTATTATTTTAGACTATTTGTTTCTATTTATCAAATAAAGTCCAAAAGGAAATTCAGGGTGATCCAAAATTACCTTCATAGGGACAAAACTGGGAGGTCAGTGGAACACTTGGAGAGCACAAAATCTCCCCAGGTATATAGACACAAGTCTAAAAAATCACAAAGCCTTAATAAGAACTTGGCTCTTTTAAGCATATAGTTAAAAGCGGAATGCTGCATTTTTGCCTGTACATAATTAAAAGGTTGAAAGAAATCAGAAACTGCCTACTGCTTCATTCATTACAAATTATCTGCACTGATCACATATCTGCAGATGAGCTAAGCATCAAGCAAGTAGGGACCGGATGTACACCTCAGAGCTCACACTGCTTGGGGAAGTGAGTTTTCAAGCATAGAATATAAGTTCAGGAATCTGCCCTCCTTGTACCCCAGTGCCATTGGTGCTATCAGAGGAGCACTGAAACTGGACTGTCACTTTGCCACACTGAACTTCTGTCATGCCTTCTTGTCCAAAGTAGCTGAGTTCATTGCCATCCAGTATCACACTGGCTGTGTAGAAGGTGTCTGGCTCAATTTGCACTGGGTACTCAAACCACACTGGGAAGGTATTGCTGGAGCCATCTGAGAAGTACTTGCTCAAGTTCTGCCCCAGGACAACGCCCTGCCGCTTGAGTTCGATCTTGGCACTGTATTCTGCAGAGCCACAGCTGGAACCATACAGCCCAAAGCCAGCAATAAATACTCTTTTATCAACTGCAAACTGGATGCTGTCACAGCGACCCCGATAGCGCCACTGGTTGCTCCGATAGGCACATGACTGGAAACGGTGACAGCGCTGAGGGACAAGGCCCTTTCGGGCTTTACTCACAAACTGTAGCTCGGGCTTTTTGGCTGCAGTATACCAGAGGAAGATGTCATTGGTCTCATTGAGAGTTAATACTCCGGACTGTGCAGCACCATTTGCAAAGTCATCTAGGGCCATTGTGGGTATGCGAATCAAGTAAAGTGCCTTTCCTAGGACCTTGCGTTTATTTTCAATGCTCAGTGCTAGATCTTGTCGCTGGCATTCTACTTCAGCCCAGTTGAGAGCTGCCTCAAAAACCACAATTTCTTTGGCATTCAGAGTCTCCCTACGGAGGATACTTTCTAGTGTCTGGAAGTCGATATCACAGAATCCCTCAGACTTGAGTGCTAACTCAGCCTGAGCATCAATAACCTCCCAGCAACGCTGGGTCAGGTCTGGCTCCTCAAACAGGCAGCTCTGGGAAAGGAGCACACAGGCGTTCTTGGCGCTCAGGCTGGTCTCTAGGAAATTAACACAGGCTCTGGCAAGGTGAGGGACAATGTACTTTTTGGCAGCATAAAGTGTGGCCAGCACTGTGTCTGCAGCCAAGTCAATTTCATCACAATAGATATATCTGGAAAAAAGCATATAACATGTAAATGGAATTTTCATGAAATGAGAGAGCCCAGCAAGAAAAGATGCAACCATTTTCAAGTTTGTTCCAAGAATATCATCTTAAGTGACAGTTATTATGAACATGTTTAGAGATTAAAGAAACATCTGAAATATATTCATAAATTATTAATATTTCAACTCAGTAGTAAGTTTTATAATTAAAGACATTAACTTCATGTTACCATTCTGGCCTCTATTTTATAAGGTACACTCAGCATCTGTTTGAAAACAGAAAGTATTAACACTGTTTGAAAAAGAACTGCATATGAGAGATAGTTGATATTACAGAAAAAACAGCAAAACTCTACTACATATACTATCTTATATTTAATCAAGGATACTGTGACACTTTCTGCACATTCAGATAAAAACAAATGCCTTTAATACTCTAATGGCAACAATAACAATGACTGCATCCTGATGCTTTTGGACTTTTCTCAAACACAAAATAAAACCTGAAATTAAATGGAATATTTTTCAAGTAAGTTTTAAGTTCAATGGATTATCAAATATGGACTTCAATGCTTTCATCCAGTAAGAATCCGAGAGTTTTGTATTTGTTCATAAGCTCTAAATTCTTTCTTCTACCCCACACATTCCTTTCACCTTGAGCATCAAAAAAGATATTATTTCCAGATATATTTAATTAAAAGACAAAGTAGGAAACCTTAAATATGCATTATTTCTGTGTTCCTACGAATTGTCCCTATTTCAGATGAAACCTTTCCTAGTGCTGGGGAGATGGTGGCAGTACCAAGAAATGTACCAAGAAGTACATAAAAGTAAAAATCATCTGCTTCTCTTAGATTTCTATGGGACATAAGAGTCAGTGGGAACTACATATTGGTGAAAAATACATACCAACATACTGATAACATTGGACTTAAATGTTTCTACCTAAGGTGCACAGCTATGTCATCTGAAGTATTGGCTCAGTTATTAAATTTCACCTCGGTGAAACACATATAACTAAAGAAATCAGCAGTAGCTTCTGTAAGAAAGTACAAAAACATAAGGATGGCAATGAGAAAAATGACCACAATCACAAATGGAAGTTGCCTTTTTGCTCCCAGCAAGTCCTTCTCTTCTCTGATAGGCTAAGCCTGCTACCACTGGCAAAGCCGCTTGCAATACACCTGCAGCTCAGTGACACTCTGACCGAGGGCCAGGACGTGTAGGGAGCAGCTTGGAGCACAGTGAGCACTTTGTAGCTCTTACCCTGGAACCATCAAGTAAACAGTTGTCCTCCTTTTTTTTTTTTTTGACAACCCCAGGAAACTGGTTTCTCACACATGCTTTAGGAGTGAGGAGGCCTGGCCATCACCATGCCAAGGGTGGCACTAGAGCAAACGGCACCTGACTCATTTCTGATTCTTAACCACTTTCCATGGTGTGCATGTGTGATTTTGAAAAGCTGTATCAATATATCCTCTAGGCAACACATCTGTGAGAAAAGATACTTTTCAAATGACTTAGGTTAGATGTAATTCTTTGCCACTCTTCATCATGTTTCCTAATTCTGTATATATCTGGAACGACACACACTCTATGTGACTGCAGTGAAGCCAAAATGCTGAACTAGTGCTCCCAGTCTCCGCAGCAACAGAAAACACTGTCCAAAATATAAAGCTCACTTCAAGGGGTGGGGATCCTTGTAGGTAAAACTGGTTTCTGTACACATGTCCCTAAAAGATTACAAAGGCGAAAAGTGGCGGATTAGTTTGCGTTTTGGCACTTCACGTGCTCACTTGTCTTCAATTTCCTATCCCCGCTGTTAAAGTCCCAGTCAGCAGTAATTAGATTTCAAAACTGTAATATGAATAAAGAATTAAATACTTTTAAGTTCTAGGACTAACTATAATATTTATTTTTCAGTAGGAAGCGAACATTGTATAGCAACATTTTAACCATTTATGGGACTTGTTGACTCACTTGTTGACTCACTGAATAATATTTTTCAACAAAAGTTTTATTTATTCCAGCAAACCAAAATCCCTAAAGTAGCAGATAACCCTGAACTGATATACTATGGTGTGCCAGAATAAAGTTTAAGAAAAATCAAATAAATATTATTTAGAATAACTGGATTTTAATCACATAGTAGACTATCATGTTGTCTAGTACCAGTACATGATAAAGAAGCTGATTCCATCTACCTGGTTAAATACGCTGGAGTCTGCAAAAGACCCACTAGATATACAAGTATTTTAAAAAAAACATATCACATAGTTGTATATTTCTGTATTAAAAATTAAAGTTTTTCTGTATAAATCCATATGAAACTATAGGAAACTATTCATATTTTTCAAAAATTTCTCCTCTAATATAAAATATAAAATGCAAACATATCTTATCCTTGAGAAAGAGTACCTGATTTTAGATAAAAGTATGTGTATATATGTATGTTCAAAGATCAGATTATTTCAACAGATTCTAAGTTTTATATTTGCTGTTAGGAGACCATAACTCTTAGAACACTCAGAAATCTCCCAATTGGTGGCATTTCAATAAGGTGTATAGTATCTGGAACTGTGAAGCAAAACATAAACATAATTTATTTATTTGAAGACTTCTTCATACACAATGCTTTAAGACAGAACGTGCTCTATCAGATAATGCATGCACCAGAAAGTTATTTTTCTTTAATTGTAAGTCATTAAAAGTCAAATCACTATACATGCCACTTGCCCCCAAATCCTACGTCAAGTTGTGATTGTAAATGCCTGCACAATTCCATATGCCCTCCACTGACAGATGAAGAGCAGTTTTCTCCCAAAAACATTTACAAGGTAAGCAGCACCCTCTTTCTTCATCAGTGTTCTTTTCTGTTACGCAGAACTTACATTTAACTGTGAAACCAGCAGAGTACAAATACAGTATAAACAAACTCTTTCCAAACGTATGAATGATGCTTACTTCAGCATAGCGAGAAAAGCAGCAGGCTCGACATCTGGTATACGGATTTCATCTTTGTCCTCAGCAAGTTCTCCGTAAAACATCGCATGGAACACAGAGCTCCCAACAGCTAAAACATACTGTGTAGAAAGGGAAATCTTATTTCACACACTAAATTGAAAGCACTTCCAGCAAATCAATCCAGAAAAACAACTGTAAGTAATCAGGTTTAGGTACGGTATAGTACCTAAACCTGCTGCTTTGAAAAAGCCAAGGTACAGGGTGGTATCTTGCCACGGAAGCGTAAGATGTTCACGCAAAACAGTCTCTATGCTGCTAATTATCTCAAGGCTTTAAGAGATTAATGCACAAGTCCCCTCATCACTAAATAAATAAAATAAAAGCTTATATAACTGATTTCTAGAAGGGTAAACATATGACTTTACTAAGCTGTCACAACTTCCCATGACTGGAGAGTTAAGAGGGCATGTTTTTTTGTGCGATATAAAGCAGTGTAGAAGGAAACAAAGAAAAAAATTAAGCATGGCCAAAAGCCCTTTGGAGGGGGTATGCTTTCCCTGGAATCGGGTAAAACATGCACTGTCTGCCATCAGCAAGCTGCCCACACCAAGTTCCAGGCTTACGGAGAGGGTCTCTCTTTGTAAATCTCAAGACTAAACTGGTCATGCAGCTGTTGCTTACTTTGTGTCCTGGCAACCGCTGAGTCCCACCTGGTGGCCCGACCACAAAATGTACATCTGCCATCAAATCATTATTGAACATTACCGCATTTCTATAAACAGAAGCAACTTATTAATTCACAGCAGCCAGCATTTTTAATATTCTCTTCCCCAACATACAAAACCCACAAAAGATTCGCAAGCTAAGCAACAGTTTAGTAACTTCAAGGCAAAATAACAAAGGTTCTAACTAAACAACTGTGTTTGTAATCATTGCAAACACATGGGCAGTAACCAAAGTTAAAAAAAAAAAAGTTATACAAACTTTTCACAAGGCTAAGAACAAATAAAAGGTTTCTATCTTCTATGGCCCACAGACACAACCCTGTCACTTAAATGTTACAGCTTGCAAAAACATTTTTATCTAAGAGGAAAACAGCTGTACTGTTTTGGAAAAGATACAAGGCAGTTTTCCATTACCAATAAAGCTTCTGGGAAAAGAGGAAACACAGATTTGTGTTAAAATACATTACATGTTATGCAAAAGCAGAAACTTCAACACAGGAAAACTTTTAAAGTAAACATGCTGGCCTGGTACTTACCTTTCTCTAATGGTGGGATAAAGACCCTGCCAATTTGGGGCTGGTATAAGGTTGTTGTTACTGAGATTCTGCTGGTGGTACTGCTGGACAGTGGTGCTGCTGGAGTTGGCTGGCTTTTTACGGGGAAATATATCAGCAGCCATCTTCTTCTTCTTTTTAGTCTTCAAGGTAATTATTTCATAACAAACTGGGGGCAACTTGCTGCTGCTGCTGTTGCTGCTGCTGCTGCTGGTGGTATTTGCTTTCTTCGAGCTTTTCTTGGACCTGTTCTTTACCGTCTCTGGAAGCATCAAGAAGAAGGTGAGACATTTCATGTTCTTTTCCTTGTCATCTACCATGAGTACAGTGTGTCTCTCTTTATAGCTAGATATCCCAAATTGGTTTGAACATCAAGGAAATGAGGCTAGCCAGAGCTAAGAGGTTAACAGAAACCAACAAGCTGATATTTTGCTTCTTTCTCAGCCAGGCAAGGTGACCTTTTCACTATGTTGAATAGAAACTGGCTTTAAGTTTTATCCAGTACTGGGTCTGTTAAATACATCCCCATCATGATTCCTGTTTCTCTTATTTGCTCAGAAAAATAACCATTTCCTAGATCACCTGAAAATACTACACTGAGCGAAGATGACAGGCACAGAGCTGTAACACTTGTTTTCTGAATTAGGTTAGCAAGATGTGCTGGAGCTGCGTGAGTCTGCTCAGCCGGCTGAAGTTGTGTGGTGAATGGATCGGAGGAGAGTAGGTATTACAGCCCTGCAGATGGAGTCAGACAGCCAGTGCTCCCAGCCAATAGCTGAAGCCACCAATCAGGATTGGACCAAGCAAAACAGTGACACCTATTGTAACGTGCGTAGTTCTGATATTAAAGGAACAGCAGTTGCATTCTCTTGTCTACTGTATATTTAAATAAGATAAACAACATGTGAAATATATTTGAAAACAGGAAGGGAGGGGTTTATGTTCACAGATTTCTCTCCAGTAGATGTACATTTGTATTTCCCCAGTTAAACAAACAGGATCAATTAACAAAAGGTAGAGACAGATATCTACTCTATATTTCTAGTAAAATCTTTTTTCTTGGTTGCATTTGGTTTTAAATACTTCAAATAAAATCTTCCAGTCTAGAAGCTAAAAGGGATTATTAATAGCAAAACCATACTAAACACATTTATTACAGCTTAAAGGCAAGGGATGTTACTTTTCCTTTTCTTTTTTCATCTCTTTAAATGCAAGTTATATTCCAGTGCAAAGGAAGAGCACTGAGGCCATGTGTTCAGTTTACCTCCCAATGTTTCCTACCTCCTATAATGGTCTCTGACAGGAGTCTCAGGTCACAAAACATTGTTAATTAGACTAAAATTGTACCAGCATGCTTAAATGCACTAAAGAATAAGATAAACTCTAGATGTACAAATAAGATTCAAATGAGACAAGTTTGGTAATCAGTGTTTAAAGGCTGTAATTCACCAAAAATATGTCGGATAAGGCCCTGTTACTGTTACATTTAGTCTTGTCATTATTTTAAATATAATTCACAACTTCTAACACAGAACCAATAATAAGGCTATTCAAAATGATAAATGTTCTGATGCTGCCTACTTAAAACACAAACAGGTTCCCTCTGCTTTAAATTAGAATATAAGCTACTATAGGTTTTTAATAGATGTGAATCCTCTAACAATTTCTAGTTTCAGTAAGTAAAAAAAACAAAAGCACCTGCTGCAGGTCCTATACAGGCTATTTATTTGTCAGAGGGACTAATGAAGAGATTTAATCTCACCCCTATCTGTCTGGATTACTCTCATTTGTTCAAAGCACAGCGGCCATTTGCTAGCCCCCAGTCAAATGGACCCTTCACAGCCACAGCCCTCCCTGTTGCACAATATTTATCTGAATAACTTACTGCCTGACACAGTAAGGGCTCAGCAAATGGGAGCTACGATTGTTATTATAATTAATAATCTACTAAAGACAGTAAACAAGCAATTAGTCTTTAAATCCCTAGAACCCGAAACCACTAAATTGGACCAAGGAATATCCTCTTTATTATTATCATTATTATTCTTAAAACCATTTGCAAAGCCACTGCAAAACATGATACATAAAGAGAAACATGGTCTTTAGCACAAGGTGACCCATCTCCACTTTAGACGGACTGTGAAGTGCTGCTTATTTATTACAATTATCATATTCCCAATAGCAGGGCTAACACATACACACACACACACACACACACACACACACACTCTTCTAAACCACCTTTAACACACAATGCTAGAAACCAGTTTAAAAAGCACATGGGGAAAGGTACGAAGAAGAAACAAATAAGCACCTATTTCAGCTAACTATTCAGAATACAGTTAAAACTAAAGAATTTCTCTCCTGCTCGACTGTTATTGAACTTCCTGACCACTTGCCATCTAGGAAACTCCCCACACCAGGCAGGCCCTTCTGACTGGGATTAATCCCATACGTATCTCTAACAAATCTACTATCTGGCTTTTCAGGTCAAAAGTAATCAATTAGAACAGAAAGGGAAACCAGCTGCTTTGAGGCAGACATACTATTAATTGGCAGCTGGACAAACAAAATAGGAAAATAACTATAAAACACAGATATAAGAACTTGGAAGGCTTTGTGATTTTTATTCATTTTGCATATAGCTCAATACCCATCACCAAGAAAATCTCCAAAAAACATGGCTCTTATACCAGTAAGTTAAAGGAAAAAGTGCATATAATAGTTTAAGAAAATTATGCAATATTTTAGAAAATGCTCTTTCTGAAATTAAAGATTTCAGTTATTTAGAAAATTTTTATAGAAAACTCCTGAAAATCTAGTTAAACAAAGTAGTGCTAAATATGAATCACCTAAAACAGTGCTGCAAACAGAGGGATTATCACCCAAACGTATGTGGGGACTGATGAACATGGATGTTTAAAATTAAGACAGGAAAACTATCTGAGAGCTACCTTTTCTTACCATGGTAGTAAGGCAGGTAATGCAGGTTTTTGCTACTAACAGTATAATCCAAAGACCAGCAGCAGCAGCATCTCCAAGGAGCCTGTTAGAAATCCAAAGTCTCAGCCAGACCCTGCATCAGAAACTGCCCATAACAAGACTCTTCAAGTCGTACAGCATTAAAGTTTGAGACAATCTCACACAGATAATTTAGGACCATTATAGTGTCTTCCCAACGATCCCGTATCAACGTTTTGCCACGTCTTGCATTCAACTATCAAGTTGAATCAAAGTAATTTAATTTGGTTTGAAAATTAAAAACTCAACAACCTCTCATATCTTGTTCTGAAATTCTTCTAATTAGGCCCTAAATGTCAAAATTCTAAGATTCAGGTGTGCAGACCGCCAACTGAGAGGGCCTAAGATATTTGTCCATTCTCTGGAAAGGAAGCTCCAGACCAGATTATTTCAAAGGATAATGACACAGATGATTTTAGTAGGAAGAATAAGGAATTAAAAAATTCCAAGTGTGAAGCAGATGAACAACTTAATATTTTTAAATAATCTGCTCCACAATTCTATTTAAAATTATGTCACGGTAAAATTAGCAATCAATCTAGTTCCGTTCTGAATGGGCCATTTTCCATAGCTAAGCAGTGGGACAATGCCTGGACTAGAAGGCAGATCTCTTGCTTGCTCTCTGTTTGTTCCACTCACTCTAATTTTCACCTACAGTAATTACCCCACATCCTTACATAATACTCTATTTTTATATTTCTCATCTACTTTAAAAGAAAAATACATGTACAAAGTTTACAGAGATAAAAACCATGAACATATATACCCCACACCCCTGCAGAAGCACACTATAGGAAAGAATGCTGACAGGACACTTTCTGGAAAGAAAGGGAGGGCAACTAACAGGAAGAAAAAGTCTCAAGGAAGCTGCTCAAAAACAGAAGAGGCTCTCCAGGTAAAATGAAAGTTAGAAAAACAGCCATTCGTGGTTAATACCAAGTTCAATGTCAAGGACTAACAATGCCGGCAACTCTTGTTTTACTTGCTCTAACTCTGAACTCCTTGTCTGGACTTGTATGTGGTTTACTATAAGACACCTAAAAAACTACAGCAGTGAGGTTAACTGAGGTTTAAACAAGGTAAGACAGACTGAAAAAATACTTACCACTTCCAAAAATTATTACTAGAACCTAACAGAGGAGAGTGGTTTAACCTGGTAAGTTATGATGAAATCACATTTTGTTTTTGCTTATTTTTGCCTTCAATACTGAGCAAATTTATGCTTGTGATTTGGGAGGTAAAAAGATAGGCAACAAAATGTTGGCAGTCCCCAAAGACAGCAGCAGCTGCTGGAAAACACACTATATGCTTTCTAAATTTAGAAATAAATATGGAGTCAAACATTGGCAGCATGGTATAATGAAAAAAGCAAGAGCCAGTAACAAGTGACTTTAAGATTAGTCACTTCTATGAGCCTCACTTTCCTCATATGCCAAATGGGATAATTACCCAGTCCCCCCACTTCCCCCCCACCAGGTTTATTATGAAGACAAGATTGTTATATGTTTATCAAAGCACTTGGATAAGTTGAAAACACTCTACAAAGTAAGCTGCCACTGTTGGTAGCAATTGTACCCAATGCAGGAAACATCCTTTGTGATTCAATCACCCCAAAGACAAAAACCCTAAGATTAACCTGGCTTCCTGTAGTTGTACTCTTTCAGGTTACACAGCTACTGACATCTCATCCCATCTGAAGGCTTGCTTTAGCCCCACATCTTTGGCCAAGCAGGTCGCAGGCTGCTGTGAATCTTCTCTGATTTTGCAGGTAAGGTTCAACAATAATCAAGATTTAAGCTGTGTGGTACGGATCACGTCCACATCCACGGTCCAAATCCTGCAGCATTAATTCCAAATCTGCACTTGGAACCAACACTGTAGGCTGGGTGTCTACTGCGGACTTCAAACCTCCATGAGGCCACCTGCTGGCTGACGGCCCACTATACCCATGTGCTGTGAGAACAACAGCTGCCAGTAGTTCCCCTAGTCACCCAGCAATGTCTATACCAGCAATTCATTTTGGCCTCTCTCAATAATAACCCAGTTTGCTTCCTAGCACCAAAGGTGATAACTAAGTCAAGCATATTGGAAAGGCATACCTCAGTGCTATTTAGAAAAATAAAGCTCATGATAAGTTCTGCTAAGTCGCCTTTTTACCACACAGAGCCAGTTAACCTTGGATTGTACTTTAAATTTGGAAAAAAAAAAAAAAAAAAGAATACCCAAATGGTAGAATGTGACAACTCTCAGAAGACAGGAACAATGATTCTTTTTAAAATTCCATTTACAGCTCTTAAACATACTGTGTTCTCAGTGTCACCGTGCCCCTTGTTTATAATACTAAACTCATCTAAATCCCAAATTATTCCTTTCAAACATTAAGTGACCTTGAAAAGGGGTATATAAAATTTATCATGAGATACTCTAAAGACCTCTATCTAAAGAAATACTACTATAATTTCTTTCGCAAAGTTTAAGATACTTTGGTAAAAGAGGCAATCAGTTGCTAATTTTTACATACTTTGGATGATCTCATAAATTTCCTAATGCGTCAGTACTGAACACAAGATCTTCTATCTTTCCCGATTCTAGGTTTCTGGGATTAAAGAATTTGTATAATGTTTGGCAGAAATAGTGATTTATTTAATATAGTTTTCTTTACATTTTAATAATATGATTATGACCAATACTCAACTAAAACTGTAAGTATATTTATGTGCTGTATTTTATTGACTAAAATTCCTTCTCCTTCCCCACATTTTAAACCTCTGAAATTGGATTGTATCTTTTAATTGATGGCATCTCATGAGCATAACTATTAGGTTTTTTTTTTCTTTCTTAGTGGTACATAAAGTAATGGCATGTCTTACAACTGAGGGCACCTTACAGTCAGTGAAATAAGGTAAAATCTGTGTAATTCAATAGAAAGGAAGGAATTTCTTCTTTAGGTTGGTTAATTATTCCCTTAACCAGGCAAGATGACGGCTCAGAATTCTGGCTGAACTACATTAGAATAATTGAGCTTTCATCAAATAGTCATTTGATAAAGTATATAATCACAATTCTCAACTGAGACTGCTACTATGACAACCGTTGATATGGTAGAATATCTAGATAGAAATTTCAAAATGAAAATTTGCATAGCTAGGACTGGTAAGAGTTACAGCATTAATACAATGCATTTCTAATATTTTCTCATGGCACACAATTCTACATAAAACTGTACATAAAATGTACATAAAACTGATAGTAGAAGCCTGTAACTATCTGGGTAACATTTGCTAAAGACATTTTACCAATCAATCAAAGATTTATTAACTTACAATAACTTTATACATAGGTTGAACCTGGAGCTAAATGATTCCTTAGTAGTTACTGCTTACTTTCCAACAAATAGAATATATATTAAAATGTTAGTTTAAGAGAGAGAAACATTATAATATAATGATCCCATTACACAAGGGCTGTCCAGAAAGTATCTAGTCATTAATATGAAAATTATGGCTAGATAATTTCTAGACAGCCCTCAAATGAGAGACTCTCTTCTAGGTACCTGAAAACAGTTTTATCCAAAGAAAAGTAAAAACAAGGCTCAGGAGGTCTATTCGAAAAAAGCAGGAAGGGAGTGGGGGCTGTTCTAATCCAACAGGGGACTTTAATCCTACTGGAAATGCTGGAATGGAACAACCTTGCCCAACCACTCCTGTGGCTTTCTCCAGGTCATTTGTTGGCTTTGGATGACAGAGGAGGAAAATAATGTGTTTTAGTCAAAGAAAAAAGATGTTTCCATTTTTTTCTTTTTTCTTTTTTTTTACTTTGGCTGGTGATATATTTTTTTCTGGTATTAGGAAGATTATTACCAAGAACATCTCTCCATCAAATCATTTAAAGTCCAAAGCCCCTCTCACCTATATACTTAATCAAAGAACATCTTGCGCTATTTGAGAAAGTCACCTTTTCCAATGAGCACATGGAATGGGAAGAAAGAATCCAGACAACTCCCAAACCACCAGATAGTCTACATCAGTCCTGATTACGGTACAGTGTAGTTCCAAGGGTCACAGCCAAATTTCCCCAATAGCCACAACTCTTAGTGGAAAGTCTCTAAAAGAAATACAAACAGATTCCCAAATACAAGTCACCTAAATGTATGCTATACCCTTAGTCACTCGAGGGTGCTTAGAAATAAATGCTCTCAAGTTCAACTTGCTGCCTCCCCCACCACCACCACTACAACATCTGAAAGACATACATTATCTCAGATTATAAATTACGCTCACTGTAAAATAAACAGGGCAGGACTGGGAAAGGCAAAGCCAGAAAAAATGTTCAAGTCTTTTTTTCTTTTTAAACAAAACCACATAGAAAAGACCATTTACAGTTTTACACATTTTGACCATCATTATACACATGTCACAAGAGTCTCAATTAATTACTATTTAATGAAACTCCTTCCTTCATTTTTACAGTGTATGTGACTAAAATGAAATTGTTATTTTAGGCAAACAACACAGGATCTAACACTAGAGGTTTGCAATGCTGAGCAAAGCCTCAGCAATTCTGCTGTGGCAAAGCACAAATACCTGTGAAGGTACAAGGCGCCTTCACTCAATTTCTAACATACCACCAAATGAAAATGAAAAAGGCAAGCACACTTCTAAAATGAGTAACAATAATATTCTTTAACAAAAAACTCAAGTAGAATTACAACAAAAGCCTGTGACAGAGGGTTATTACAGAAACCAGCTTCTGGCAAAAACTCAAAGTAAAATCTGTTCCATTTTAAGACCAAATTTAAAAATATGGTTTTTGCTACTTTTAATTAGCTTGAAAGTATACAATCCCTGGCAATTTTTATGAAGGACACAATATAAAGGCACAGTGTACTGTAAATGTTGGCATAACCTTAACTATATCAACACCAAGTAACATTCAGAGACTCCCTCCATTAGCTGCAGAAAATAATTTGGCACTGATAAAATACTCCTTTGCTGTTTCCATCTCTCATGCTGTTGTAATCAGAATAAAAGTCGAGGAGGTTCTATATTTAGCTTGATCTCATGTGTCAGATCTTAGAAAATAGGGTATTTCAAATTCAATTCTAATAATACAGTCAGCAAATCTTTTTTTTAATTAAAAGCAACTATATAAGTAGATCAGTACTTCAACTGCCCAGAGGTACAGAAATAATCTAATTGCTCATAAAATAATGCTTAAATAAGTCTCATTTAGAAATAAGGACTATTCATGGAAATATGTTCTTAGATTTGGGTCTCCCCCATCACTGCATCATATAACAATAGGTGGACAGCATTTACACATGGGCCTCAACTATAATGAGCAGATTAAAAGTATTAAAGTCAAAACATATCTTCAAAGAGTGGCAACTTAACTGTCAGTATCTCCATTTTTTTTTCAGTAACACAGAGAAGCCACCACTCCACCACAGTTAACAGTGACATGAACCCAGATAAGATCCCTGGTAATGATGATGACTGGAGCCAGACCAAGGAAGAGCAGACAGTCTCTGAAAACAGTAATCAAAATTTACATCTGAGTCAGGTCTCTCTGCATATGGATTTTCCTAGCCAGCTGTGGGGATGCCAGGATTTCTACTAAGAGTCCAGTATAGAAGACCTGGTAGATGTCAGTAACTGCTTAAAGTAACACTCTTGCAAAATTTAAAATATAACATCAAAAAGGAGATGAAAAGAGGCATTCAAGTGGCATGTGGTCAAATCTTAACTATACTATGTAATATTCTTCCTAAGGGGTTATCATGTGCATTGAGGAAAAGGCTCTCCTGCACGCCAGAGGAGTGCAAATGAGCAGGTATCCAGGAAGAAGAGAAGAAATTCTGCCTCACCTTTCTCAGTGAGAGGAAGGTACGTGGCTCATGGCTCACAACGCATTTTGGATCTCCATGACCTGGCTCCAACTCACCCTTAGCTTCTTTGACTGACTCGTCTTCTTCATTCACCCACCCTGCAAATAAGACTATTCCCACACCACGCTACAAATGGGTCCACTGCTTCCTGCCATCCTTACTGCCCCTTCTTCCCTACCTACCTATCAAAAGCCGACCCATTCTTCAAAGGTGCAGTCCAAAGAACACCTCAGCAAGGAAGTTTCCCTGGTGTTTCTCAGACAGTACAGGGACATGACACGAGCCTCACTTCTGACCAAGGGAAACAACATGGGACAGCATGACCCAGCCTAATTCAAAGGGCTTCCTAGCCTCTGAAATTCAGCCCATAACCAGTAAGGAGAGAGGCCTACCCATTTGCCTTGTGAGTTATGTTTTTCAGGGCCACTGAAGCAAAATACTGACACAGCCAGACATAGCACCTGGCTGCAAAAGAACCAGACCTATTCAGATCTGACTGCCTCAAGCCAGAAGAGACCCCCACACTGACCTTACCTTGACTTTTCCTCATTATAATCTCGTTTTAATGCTAAAAATCACACCCATGGGTGGAGGTTTAACATGCTAATGAGATAGGGGATGCATTAAGAAACTTGTGCATCTCTGCATGCTTACCTGGCACCCTTTTCCCCACCACGCCTCTTTAAAACTCTCTCCAAACTCTCCTGAGGAGCCAGCCTAAGGACTTTTCCTTTGTGTTGTCTCCCTCGTGCTCAAACATGAGCCCTAATAAAGCCTTGCCTGTGACCCCCACTGGGCCTCTTAATTTCTATTGCATAGAGAGCCCAAGGGCCCATGCTGGTAACAATTCCAGACTCTCCATCCCAACTGAAGTACCTTCTCACATTCTATCTTGCCTTAAGTTGCCTGATTAGAGTGTGCTGTCTCTGATGACTGCATGTCCCTATCTCCAACAACAGCTAGCAGTGCCACACCCACACACCTGGCTTTCAATGGTTACAAAAGAGGGAGGTTCAAGCCCAACATTTCCAAGTCCAATTATTAATAGCACTCTGAAGTGTATTTGTGGAGCACAACTGGCCTTGAATAAAAATGGTCCAAGATAATGTTTCTAGTTGTCTGAGATGCAAGGTTAGACTAGGTAGAGTGGCAAAGAACCTAGACACCTATTAAATGTGTCCTGGGGCTCTCCTGAACGTGTCTAAGCACAAATGTAATGTTATAATACTACACTTCACCTTGCAGCTAATACACCTGAAAACACTAAAGCTCAACTCAAAGCAAGTCCTTGCATGCTCAAAGTAAGGCTTTGATTCATTAGAAGGCTCAAATGTAATACAATATAGATATTCACAGAGAAGTGTGAGTTTACCAGGAACAAGAATTGGTTACCAGGACAAAGCTGCCTTTATCAACCAGCCTCAATTCATGGTCTAGCATATTTACTTATAGTGCTAGTAAAGATTTTAGTGATTTAATGAACTGGAAAGGATGATAAATTCTCAGTAATTCTCATGAAAGGAGGAAAACAGTCATATGAATAATCCCAAAAAAAGATAATTAAGAAGACTTTTTATGTGGCTCTGAAATGTGTTTAGTCTATACTTAACACTGAATCGATGAATTTTCTCTATGTTAGACACACCCAATCTTCAAACAAAGTAATAAAACAAGCCTATGTGTACAGGGCCTCCCCTGTAAACAAACCACACTGCTAGGATGGGCGGTGTCTCATTTCAGATTACTACAGAGCAGGAATGTGAGTAGAAAAGTGTACTGCTTCCACACGTGCATCT
Organism: Lepilemur ruficaudatus; assembly: GCA_963574885.1. Classification (NCBI taxonomy): domain Eukaryota; kingdom Metazoa; phylum Chordata; class Mammalia; order Primates; family Lepilemuridae; genus Lepilemur; species Lepilemur ruficaudatus. Next base: position 14,881 of record CAUYRT010092680.1, on the reverse strand, counting down.
GTGTGTCTTACTTTACTAAGAACTAGAGTGTGAAGTAATCAGGTGTTTGATTTTTTCAAAAAATAAAGAATTTTCAACTTCTGTCTATATATTCCCTTACAATACTGGAGTAAGAATAAATGGAAATGAATACTATCAATAGTAGAAAGCTGAATATTTTACAAACAGCTGGAAAGTCTCTTGCTGGGTTGGTATGTTTGTGAAAGCAAACTTTTACCACCAGCAATGATTTTTAAAAACCATTAGTAGTGCTGAAAAGGTAAACAAAAAACTGCTTTGAAGTCATAGTTTGAGTTTTGTGTTGACAAAAAACACAATTAAAACTGCTTGAATTTTCAGTAACAAGTTCAACTAGCTATAAAAGTATATTTCCTGGAACTTGGGATGAGGTAAATACTATACATTCTGTGTGCACCTGTTTGATGCATGTATGACTTAAAAGTACTAAGCATTTCAAGCGGTTCTGAATTGCACTGGTTAAGAAAGTATCTGAAACAGGCATAAGTGACTGAATCCCTCTTCAAGCTCCCAGCAACATCCGGTAGTGGTAATGCATAATCAAAAACCCTCAAGGATTTTGCTCCAAACAGAAGAGAGAGTTTTCTCCAGAAACTCTGAAACATAAAAACTGCTCCACAGGTGGCTGTGGGACTTTTCTTTTTACTACTGCTGCCAGTTCCTAAGCTGTTTGAAGGTCACTCCAGTGGACCCTGGGCAGCAGAGGGGGACATGTGCTGAAGGACCTGTCAAGTCACCTTACTCTCCTCCCATTCCTCCCCCTACACACACCTGAGTAACAGTGGAGTTAGCCATAGTGGTGAAAGAGCCTGGGTGAGTGCAAATTAGCTACTGTGCATTTCTTTGCTATAATCAAAGAATTGGTTTATGGAGAATCTCTCGGAAATCGAACAGTAAAAATTATTGATTTTATTAAACCTGGGCCCTTGAGTACACACCTTTTTAATATTCTGTGTCATAAAACGGGACGTATGCATAAAGCATTTCTGGTGAAATTGAAATAGAACAGTTGCTTTGAGAAAAAGCACTTGTACAGCTGTGTTACAAATCAAACCAGAGGTTTTTTTCTTGAAACATCATTGTTATTTGAGAGAATAAGCAAAGTATGCTTATTCACTTAGGTATTTGGCAGACATTTTCTCAAAAATGAAATGAGCCTGTCACTTCAAGAAAAACTGAGTATTTATTGCTGATGGTAAAATTGAAGCAAAAATCTGAATTTGGAAACTTTGATTAAGCCACCATGAGCCTGACAGCTTCCTAATATTTAAAAGACTGCTTTGATAAAAGTAGTGATATTAAATGAACATGGCTTTTTGATATTATATAATGAATTTGTCAACATTTGAAAGATCTGTATAACTCAATGAACCAATGTTGTATAATAACAATGCAATTACAGTACAGAATCATGCATGGGTAAAAGATCCATTCAAAGCACAGGACAGATCAATGGATTTTGAGTGTAACAGAACAAAAAAGTTCACTGATACGGCTTTAGATTCCAGATGACAATTAACCTTTAAGAAACTACCACTTAGCAAGTTTTGATGAGGTATCAAATATGGACTATTATCCGAAAATGCTATTAAATATTCCTTTATTTTCCGGCTATACATCTGTATCAGGCCAGATTTTCCTCATATGCTTCAATCAAAACATTTATTTTTAAATTAATATTTAAAATTTTTCTGTTTCAATTTCTATTCCAGTATATATCAATAGATATGATATTTAACAAGTTTTCTGAAATTTTCAAAATAATTAAGAGTACAAATGGGTCCCAAGATAAAAAGGTGCGTAAGATCCACTGATGCTCAGCTTCATTAGGAGTTTGGATTTTATGGCAAACATGATGGTAAGCCAATAGAGGTTATTAACAAAAAGATTCTTAAGAAACTCTACATGATCAGGGCCAGGTTTTCATATACAACGGCTTTTTCATTTCACTCTCCTAGAACATAACTAATTCTCAGAGCGTAATTCTCAACCATTCATACCAAAATATTTTTTTCCACATTGTAGACAGAATGGAGGGCACAAGAGAAAGACAACAATCTCTAACATAAAAATTAATAGCAGTCAAGGAGCTACTATTCTGTTTGTTCTATGGCATTGTTTGTCATCTTGGCATTGACCCAACCTCAGAAAATTCACAAAATAGAGGGTATAAGATCATTATTAATTGACATGCTCTTTGAAGACCTTAAGAAAACAATTTTAAATCAGCTTTGAAACTATACCTAGAACCTTCACATAAACCAGCAAGACAGAAGTAAATATCTCTCTCTGAAAATTGCTTTTTCCTATATCACATTTCCTTAGGAGAATTAGAGATAGCAACCTAAGCAAGCATGGCTGCCAATGTTTAAGACAATTTGTTGTTCACTTTTTCCTTTCATTTAAAAAGACACAAATTAGGCAAAATCTGCCTCCTCTACAGTGCCATTTTAATATTATACCATAGCTAAATACTAAATAGTATGGTATCTGATACTATACAATATGAAAATCTTCCTATATACTAAATTGAAGATAGTGGTTTGTTGGAAATAAAGTTTAGGTTGGGTCTTTGCAAAAGTCCAAAATAAGTATTTAATCTGCCAGTAGTAACTTTTCATTTAAAAATGCAGTTGACCACTGAACAACATGGGCTTGAATTGCATGGGTCCACTTGTATGAAGATTTTTTTCAGTGAATACACTGGACATTTTTTTGAAGATTTGCAACAATTTGAAAAACATGCGGATGACTAGCTGCACAGCCTGGAAACATCTAAAATTTTTTTTAAAAATTAGGTATGTCATAAATGCGTAAAGCGTAGTCTATTTTACCATTTACTACGATAAAATATACACAAATCTATTATTAAAGGTTAAAATTTATCGAAACTTATGCACATGCCGACTGTACATAGCGACATTTACAGTCCAGAGAAATGTAAGCAAACATAAAGATGCATTAAATCATAAATGCATAAAATAGTACATACTGCACTACTGTAATAATTTCATAGCCACCTCCTATTGCTACTGTGAACTCAAATTTTGTATGAACCTAAAACGTCATGTGACCCTATCATCTCTGCATTAGCATTTCATCTCTCCAGTAAATTACATATTGCAATAAATGTGATCCTCGCGGTTCTCACATATTTTTCATCATGTTTAGTGTAATACTGTAAACGCTGAAAAACACCAGGGGATCCATACAAAGTGCCACTAGTGACACTGGGAGTTCTCCCAAGAAGCAGAGAAAAGTCAACATTACAAGAAAAAGCTGAATTGCTTGACATGTACCTGTAGATTGAGGACAGAAGATGCAGTTGCCCTCCACTTCAGACAGACGATTCATCTTGTAAACAGAGGATGTAAACTTATGGTATAGATAAATACAGTATAATACCACAAATATATTTTTCTTCCTTATGGTTGTCTTATTAATATTTTCTTTTCTCTAGCTTACTTTATTGTAAGAATACAGTATATAATAGATATAACATATAAGATATATGCTAATTGACTGTTTATGTTATCGGTAAGGCTTCCAGTCAACAATATGCTATTAGTAGTTATGTTTTTAAAGTTTTTGGTGAGTCAAAAGTTATACACAGATTTTCAAGTCTGCGATGGGGTAGGGGTGTCACTACCTCTAGACTCCTAGTAGTTCAAGAGTCAACTGTAGTCTTCAACTAAATAACTAATGTCAGAACACTTCATCGGCTTCATTCTTAAAAAAAATTTTAGAGGTTGTACATTTTAGTAGGATTCTATCCTCATAATTACTTCATACTCTGTAACTACATAATATTATAAAATGACTGTAAAATCAAAATACAGGTTGTCCTGATCTTGAGCATCTCATTTTCCTACAACCCAACCTTAACACCATTATATATTGACATCCCTAATCAATATCCACCTGGCAAATACGTCACTGCCTGGCGGTGATTTTGAGTACATGTCAGGAGCTGTTTGCTAGCTAGGAGTTCAGGATTAATTGTGGCATTTGGGGGAGACTTTCACATCACTGATAAGAGATAGTAGCTAATAAAGTAACCCCAAATTAAGCATAAGCCAATCCCACAGGTCCCATAGAAATACTTAATGATACTGAATTAACTAGGAAATCTACCAATTTAAATAAAGAAGTTATACAGCATTTATTAAATATGTGTTTAAGTCATCTGGGGAAGGGTGGGGAAGTCTACCCTGTGGCTACATGGGGACCAAAAGTTACTGCACATGTGCATGCTTAACCACACTCCCTCCACTGCTGACCACACTCAGATGACAGCCCACTCTTGAACAGATGGGCCCTAGCTTCAAGCACTTAATCATCCTATCTCTTAAAGCCATAGGAAAGGGCAGGAGAAGAAACCACAGGGAGGGAGGGAGCATTGTGCAATGCACCAACGCCAGCATTGGTGTCTACATTTGTGGGGAAGGGGCAAGGGCTGTGTAAGAGACAGCAACAGAGACCAATATCTGCTTGGAGGGTGAACGTGCATCCTGAGCAGCAAGAGGTACTTCTGAGTAGCTTCTCACCATTTTTAAAGTCAACAATAAGGTTATTCTGGAAAGAGTTGCCTGATGTAACCCCAATCACCAAGAATTTTTATCAATTTCTGGGTTTTCTAGCAATGTACATCATTCCCCAACAACACATTAAATGTTGTTTGACTTCATTACACTTGACTTTTTCACTATATTTTCCATAAACAAAGCTTACGAAAATAGGGAGCAGTCTATATTATAAGCCCTTCTCTATCCACAGAGTCCTAAAGTATATAGTAGCTGAGGGCCAAAATTAGTCCCTCACTATAGAGTAGTTATGTTTGCTGGTGCTGGGTAAGCAAGACCACCACATTCAAAAAACAAAAAACTAGGTAAGTAGATGAAATGAGTTGGCAATTTAAAAAAACAAAAACTTTCACAAAGGCAGCAAATACAAGAGTCTCTAACGCAGATGCAGAACTTTAAAACAAAGTGTGATTTCCAACTAAGCTATCCCTTAATGTCCTAAATGGAGGGAAATGTGATTCATTATCAGAAAAGTAGGTAGGTCAGTGCTTGCCACTCAGCTTTGGTCAGTAGTACTGACTGTTTAGGGTTCAATACAAAATAAATTTCTAGCAGTGTTGTTTTCAAAAGAATGAGTCTTCATTCTTCAAAAGGCAGATCTAATGAGAGTATCAAAGACAAGGCAAATTCATCAGGTAGATGCATTCAGAATAATAGTGTTTTGTGAAATTTTATTTCTAATGTGTGTGGTAATCATGGCTAAAATGTTTACACCCTCTAATTAAATATGGGACTGTTCTTGCTCCTATACTATTACAGAAAAATTAAGTAGAGATAAAATATACGTAAGAAACTAGCTACATACTGAGAAAAAAGATAAAATTAAAGAAATTTTCACATTTTGTGTTTAGGTAACAGCTATATGCATTTCTAAAGATACACATCATGTTTTTGTGTATTGTCTATTCTTCAATTGCTTAAACAGTCTCTAAAATAATCTTTTTTCTTGCAAATCACACCACTTATTTACACAGCAATTCCAACAGGACAAATTTTACAAATATTCTTGCTCTATTAAAAAAGAGAAGGAAAATGAGTCTAATATTTTTGAGATATTCTTGGATTTAAGGGACACAACAGGAGTATACAAACACAGTAAGCAAAACTTTAACTGCTATAATGGTTGCTGTAGTGATGACTGCAATGTTCTCTTGTCTAGGAAACTGAAGGTAAAAACCGAGATCCTTTGATTTCGTGGATTTAGTATCACATTCAAACATCTCCTTCTGTGTAGCTCTAGAGGGTTTCAAAATCACCTTATAGAAGTGATTTCAGTAAGAACCTCAGAGGAAAAAAGTCTTAAAGGGGACATGACAAATGTCCAGAACAGCACGAAAGCATTAAAAGGGAGGAAACAAAAGATGATAGTCCATTTTAAGATGTAAACACTTGCAGACCAGTTAAAGAACAAAATGCAGTAACAGTACATCACTGATATTTACCAGGGAACCCAGGCATGTTTCTAAAATCTCCAGGGTGATGCCACTGCCTAACCTTGGTTAAAAACTGAAATCCAAAGACAGCAGATTCTAGAATACAATTCACATTATTCAGATGTGAATCAAGGCAGCTGATCAAGCTTTTCTGTCAGTTAAGTGACCTGGTCCTACACATTAGCAGAGTTTAGTACTTTACAGCCAGTACCCTATTTAATCCTCACAACCAGTCTCTGTATGATCTCTATTGTAAATTATACATGTTCTAGAACTTCTCCTTTGCTGGTGAGATGCTAAATCAGCAATGTTAGATCCACAAATACCAAAGGACTATGCATATGCTTCTTTATGAGCAATTCCCTGAAAAAAAATGGAGAAGTCATTCATTCAAAAAATATTTACTGAGCACTTTCTATGTGCTAGGTACTTGGTACACATTAATAAACACACATAAAATGCTTGCCCTCATGGAGCTTATAGCAGGGGTGGGGAAGAAAGGCAACTGATAAAAAATAAAATATACAGTAATTTAAAAGGTAATAGATGCTATGGAAAAAGAAAATATAGAGCACTGATGAGGTGTATCTTGTATTTATGAATAGAGTAGATCTCACTCACACGATGTTATTTTAATGAGGACCTGAAGGAGGTAAGGGAGATGGCCATATCTGGGGAGCAAGGAGGGAAAATTCAGAGCAAAGACCTAAGGTGAGAATGTGCCTGCTGTGTTCAAAGATCAGCAAGGAGGTAAGGATGGCTGGAGTGTGAAGCACAAGAGAGAAGTTGGAGAAGAGATCAGAGTTAGTGGGAACCAGGTTGTGTAGAATTTTGTCAATCATTATGAGGAATCTGGCCTTTACTCTGAGTGACATGGGCCACTGGAGGGTTGTAAGCATAATTTGACCTATATTTTCAAAAGATCACTTTGCTGTTATGTTGATTAAAGAAAAGGAGAAGCCAGAGAAGGAGAAATGAGACCAGTTATTTGTTAGGAGGCCATGGCAATAATCCAGGCAAGAGATGCTGGAGACTTGGACAAAAACCTTGATAGCAGAGATGGGGAAAGTGGTTAAACTCTGAATTCTGGATACATGTTGAAGATAAAGCAGCAAGATTTACTGACAAGCTGGATACAGATAGCATGGGAGGAAAAAAAAAAGGGTCAGCATGACTCAAGTTTTTTGGCTTAAGTAATTTGAAAAATTAAGCTGCTACCCACCAAATTGGGGCAGGCTGCAGGTGGAGCAGGTTTGCAGAGGAAGATCAGAAAGTCAGTTTGGGTCCTATTAAGATTGAGGTGTCTTTCACATAGCCAAGTTAAGAAGTCAAAAATAGCAGTTGGAGCTGTCAGACGTGGAAATATACACTTGGGATCCTTAAGCAGTTACATGGTATTTTATTAAAGGCCTGTGACTATTCGTGACAATAGGCCTACAAGAACTGAGCCTTGGCACATTCCAAATTAACAGGTTGATGAGAAGTGAAAACCAGCACAAATTTAAAAACAAGCGAAAAGAAGAAACCAGTGGACCAATGGTATTAGAAGGAAAGGCAGGAGACTGCAGCGTCCTTAAGAATCAAATGAAGAAGGCTTACCAAGAAAGGACCCATTATATCAAATGCTGCCTACATGTAAAGATAAGAACTGACTGTTATATTTAACAGCTTGGACTATTTGCTTGGGAAAAAGCCCTGGTGACTATTTTCTACCCAACTCAAGGAGACATGATCATGCACTGAATATAATGTTATGTTTCAATCTTCTCATGAATTCAATTTGTTTTTCAAAAGAATTATCCACAAGGAAGAGTTTGATCCAATTTAATATCAAATCAGTAGACTCGCTGACAAATAACAGTGATAAACTGTAGATGCTAATGGTCATTTGCTAATATTCAATTCCCATTACTTAAAAAAAATAAAAATATCTTCAGGTAAATTGGAAGTAAAAAGGATAGATTTCCTTTGTCCTCATGGAGAATTATGATAAACCAAAAAGCCAACAGTGTTCTAATCTTTTTCTATTACAATAAAGAACACAGTTTGCACATTATCACTATTACTATTTGATAATGTTCCAGAAGCATTTTATAATGTTCCAGAATGTTAACTGTAGTGCAACCTGCTATAAAACCAAAATAAAAGGTATAATTATTAGAAAACTATCATTATCTGCAACTGAGAATATAAATAGAAAACCTAAGAGAATAAACTGCAAAGCTGTTAGCATAAGAGCCAGCCGTAAAATACATGCTCAAAAACCAACAACCATCTTAGACCAGCAATAGACAATTTGAAGAACCCATCACAAAATCAACAAAAACATATACCTAGGCAGAACCCTAACAGAAAATATTAGAACTCAGATGAAGAAAACAACTCTGCTGAGAGAGATAAAAGGTCTGAATAATCTTTCCTGTCCCTTAACAGAAGCCCTGATTACTCTACAGATGGCAGTCCTTGCCAAGGAAACAAAATACAACATGATCCAGTATTTTTTAGTTCTAAGGATTCATCTTCCAAGTCTTCCAGATTAAGATGGCAGATTTAACATGTATGTTCAATTACACCCTTTCCCTAAACCCCACTAAAGTGACAGCAAGAGATCTTTCCAAAAGACAGAGACCTGAAGACTTAAAGAACTACAATGGAAATTATAACAAAATCAGGGAAGTGGAAAGCAGATGGACAAGTATTAACTGTCTTCCAACCTAAGAGAGGAAATGCTACACCAGCAGTGAGGAAAGCTGAGTACTCCAGTCTACTCGGAGACTGGGAGGGTGGCAAGCTAAAATAAGGTTAGCAAAATCTGTTTGAGGAGCTCTAAAATCCCTAGATGTCCTCCCCACCTCACTGTAGACCACTAGTGGACAAGCCCAGAACCCACAAGACTAGAGATCTGTTCTTGGAAAAGTAGACAAAACAGATAAGCCTGGATGGTGAGAGCGTGGGAACCTTCTTCAAAGTGACTCTACACACAGAAGTGCTTGTGGTAGGGGTCCCCAGCCCCTGTGAAACAGGAAGAAATTGTGAGAATCTCTGCACCAGTGACTGAAGTTGTAAAGCTGTAAAAGCTGCTAAGGGATCTAGATCGTAAAACTGCTAACTTGCTTTATGACTTCTGTAACTTACTTACTTACAAAGGCCTTTCAGGCCTACACCAGAAAGGTAAGAACTCAAGGCCGGCATGCTTGCCTGACCGCTGCCTGCCCAGGACCCTGGCCCCACTAGGAATAGAGATAACTACATTGTAACTGTGCCCCTCATCCTTCCTAAAAATGTATAAAGGACTGTTATATTCTTTGTTCCGGGCTCGGAATTTGGAACCCGTTCTCTGAGCCTCACTGGTGAATAAAAGCTCCTCTTCTCCCTCACGTGGTTTCTGGGTCAGTCATTTGGAGAAGGCTCCCCCTTCTCCTCTTGCAACATGCTGAGACCACAGCCAGATTCTTCCATGAACACTGGAAGCTATACTCTTCCCTCAGAGCAGAACACTAGACCACCACTCTCTGACCAGCCCAAGAAGAAAGACTTTACAAATGGCCCTAGTGAAACACTCAGGAGTAACAGTAAACAGTCAAAAGTGGCTGCCACTGGGGAGAGAGACTCAGGGGACTTTTGGGGGAAGGCAATAAGCCTCTTAAAGAGTTTTAAAAATGTGCATGTATTAATTTAAATATAATAATCTTTATCTGAAAGGACAGGTGAGTATATTATGATTTTTTTTAAAGAATAATGTTACAAAAAATATAATTAAAATGAGTTTTATAGACAATCAAGAAAGATTAAACACTGGAATGCTGACACACTACAGGGAGACCATGCAGTGGGTAAGGGAATGTGTTGTGGCATAAACAAATTGGCAAGAAGCCTCAAGAGTCTTAAGAGTTTACTTCTGCCCCAGGAATTCTACTGCCATAAATCTAGCCTAAGTAATTCAGAATTATTTAAACCTTCAGCTCTGCCTGTATGTCTGCTATTACTTACTGAGCCTACATCCTTTGCCAGGAGGCCCTGTCAGTTTTCCTCTATTTGGTTCATTCCACCTCACCAAAACTCTGAGGCGCAGGCACCATTACCCTTATTCCAAGAAAATGCAATTAAAGAATTAGGTAATTAAGTCACTTAGGAAGCAGCCAAGCTAGAATTTGCAACCAGAGAGTATACATGTTCTCAACCACTAAAAATGGAAATATGTCAAACAATGAAAAACTAGTTAAGTAAACGTAGGCATATTCATCATTAAAATCCCTATTTTCAAAGGATTTAAGGACAGAGGACACACGTGTGATATATTAAGTAAAGGGGCAGTATTTAAAATTACAGATAAAATAAAAACGCCAATGTTGTTTAAAAGTATGCCCATGCAGACAAAAAGGGCCAAACAAAAGTACACCATCCAATAAGCAGTTATTTATTTCCGGATGAATGGACTGTGATTTGTATTTTTCAATAATTCCCAAACTGTCTACAACAGGGGTAACTACTTTTTATTTTTAAATACTTAAAAACTATAGTAACAATATAAATTCTCAATCATAGCTGCTTAATTTGAAAAAGATATCAGTAATTGCACATGAATGCACACTTTCAAGGAATTTGTTACTAGACAATTAGGTTGAAAGACACTAAATTGAAAAGGCTTATGGTAATTTTTAAATGTCCAATGAAAAAAAGGAAGACTAGGTGAGAAAGCACTATCTTAGCAGCCCAGCATTACTGCTGGAACTACAAGGTCCATCAAACGAGAGGATTTCACCATTATTCCTTTCTCACAGTGAAATGGGAAAAATTAGCCTTACAGAATTTGCTTGATAACTCAGTTAACAGCAATTTAACTAGCATACAAAAGGAGATATGTTAATAAGAGAAAACCATTTTGACTCCCAATACACACCTAAAAATTACTGGAATCCTAAAGTCATTTTGAAATTGACTGAATTCCAATTACTTACATAGGGAAATTTGAAAGGTTTCAAAAAATAAAATAAAAAACCTGAAACATGTAAATGAATTATTTCTGCAATATGTTATTCAGAAGAGTTTCAACAGTTCCTTGTAAGGCAAACTGGAATTAGATGGCTACAGAATACCTGTGTTGAGCATTAAAAAAAAAAAATTTTTTTAAATGATCTTTGGATGCGTTGGGGGAGGGAAGGAGTTGGTGAATGTGTAGACTAATTGTGCCTTTCCTTTGTTATTTTAAAGTATAATATTTTAAGTGGTTTAACTTTTTGTAAAGAATGCCAGCAAAGCACGTTCTAGGAACAAAATAACTTAAAAGCTGGTAATGGCATTATTTTTGTCACAAATTATCAAAAGTTTTTCACATAGATACAGGATTATATTTCACTTTTTAAATGTTTAAACATGTCTTAGGACTTTAGAGAAATGGTGCATACAATGCTCAAGTTTGTGTACCCCGAAGGAAAATTGTTGGGGGAAAAAAAAAGTCGTTTCCACTTGATTCTGGAAGTTTATTAATCAAGTTCTCAGTAATGATTGGGAAAACGTGAATATGCAGAGAAGACCAACACAGCTGCTAGTAGTTACCATCCCATTAATAAAGAATTCTGTAATTATCTTATTAAGAAAACCTGGAACTGTAAAAGCTCACTCTTACCTGCGCTGAGGCCAAGAAATGAAAGGGGCGATTCAAAATCTTCGGAAAAGGAAAGTCCTATTTAGAAACCCAATGGTAAGAGGGCCCGCCCACTTCCCCTGGGGAACCCGTTGCTACAGGAACCTGTAGTAACCCCGAAAGCCCAGTAACTTTTGAGGAAGGGGAGTCCTTCCAGAGGTTAGGGTTAAAAGAGGGCACCTGGGTGGAAGGTTTGGAGGGGAGTTGAGGAAGGGTTAAAAGAAGGGGAAAACTCCCTGGCTGCAGCAGAGGGTCAGTGAAGGCGGGCTTAGTAACCCCAACAGAAATTCAAACCACCACTCAGAACAATGTTCTGGGTGCTGCAGTCACATATAGTTCAGCTAAACTCTGAACCACTAAAGACGCTTTCCTCCCTCTGTGGAGGCAAACAAACCACCCTTTGTGAGTTCCTGTCTAGGGAAAACGAACTAGAGTTGCATCCCACCAATGACAAACTGCTACTGCTTCGTAAAACTACAATCTTGACTTCCTTATACTAATCCCGTGGTTCCCAAACTCGGCGGCACGTTGGAATCACCTTGGGATCTTTAAAAAATACATCGTATTTTAATTGGTCTGGTGTGCGATTGAGCATGGTGAGTTTTAAAACTCCCCGGCGACTCTTCTGTGCAGCCAAGTTTGGGAAAACTGCATTAGTGGATTTGGCGAGGTGGCGGAGAGTATTTAAAAAAGAAAACGAACAAGCACAGTTATCTCCCTTTGTCTTTTTTTTTTTTAAGACTAATAATAGAATCAGCTAGCTTTCTCCAAGCACACACAGGACAATAGGTTGCTCGACAAATAGGAATCCCCAGCATGCCCTAACAATACTTTCTTTGAAAACAGCAGGCAGTATAAGCCTGTTCTTCCCGAGAGAGCAAACATCCTTCTTACCGAAACACCAAACTTCTACATGAATTTTAAGAGCAAATGGGCCGCGAATGCCACTCAAGAACTCGGAGGACGAACTCCAGCACCAGAAAGAAACCGACCCCCGCAATCGCCCACCGTCGCTCGCCGGGGTCCTGCGGGGACCAGGGCTGGGCGAGCCCGCAGCGTCCTTCCCCAGGGCCCCCAGCCGGACCCCGCCCCCCGGGCCCCGCCGGCAGCGCCTCAATAAAGTTACTTGGGGGAAGTTTGCTCGCGTTTCCAACCGGGCGCCTCCCCGGAGGGGAGCGCGGCCCCCGCCACCTGCTCGGCGCCCAGGCTTCCCGGCCGCGCCCCCTCCCTGGACCTCCCCACCTCCCGGTCGCGCACCCCGCGGGCGCCGGTGCGGCCGGCCGGAGCCCGCGCCAGCTCGCCTCGCCCCTCCTCGGGGTACCTCGGGCGAGGCGGCCCTGACCCCCGGCCCCGGGCACCAGGACCTCCACGCGGGCCTGACACGCCCCACCGGGAGCCCCTCGGGAAGCCCGCCCGCCCGCCCGGCCAGCGCCTCTGGAGCCCGCGCGGGGCATCTGGGAGCCCCTGCACCCCCGGGACCAAGGCCGGCCCAAGGCCCCCGGCCCGGCCCCGCCGCTCTGGGCCCCTCCGGCCGCCCGCAGGGTGCGCGCCCCTGCCCCGGCGGTCCCGCGCTGCGCACGCGCGGAGGCGCCCGTTCGCTCGCCCGCTGCGCCTTCACTCACCGCCCGCGCTCCTAGTTGCTTCAGGCGCGGCCGCCGCTCGCCGCCTTGCCCGGTGCCAGCTCCTCACACTCGGGCCGGGCACTCGGGGATCCAGCGCCCGGCGGGCTCGGCGGGCACCCGCACGCAGGGCACGCTCCACCGGAGCGCGCGCGCGCGCCCGAGCTCCGGGAGGGGGCGGGGCGGCAGGAGCGGCGCGCCCAGAGGCGGCCCTGGATACGGGGCATGCGCAGTGTCTGTCCCGTACAAAGGTCCGCTGAGGAGTGGGCGGGGACCCTGGACCGGTGAAAGTGGGGAAGGGGCCCTCTCACTTGGAGACACTTTCGGCCTTGTCCTGCAAACTGCAGTTTTCTTCTCTGTATCATTCAGCAGTCAATGTACTAAGCATTTATTGAGCACCTAGGTTGGCATGGCCAGGGTGCAAGATACAGGCATGCACCTGGCTTTGGGACTCCTTTCCGGGCAATGATTCCAGCCCCTCTCTTTGAACAGATGACAGTGCATAAATGGAGATCACGAAGTACCTAAAACTGCACACTGTACAGCGATTTGGGGAAGGAGAGCAGGTGCTAGCTGGGGTGACCATGAAAACTTCGTTGAGAAGCGCAGGATAGGCAGAGCGGTAGTCTGAAGATAAGTTCTCCCAGAGAGAAGGGTGAGCACAAAGGCATAAGTGGCAAAAAAAAAAACCCCAAAGAATGTGTGAACCCATGAGCCCTCTGGGGGACAAGTTTAACCTGAGTATATTGTTCTTAGTGAAGGTGAAAATGGCTCTGGAGGGGAAGTTGAAGCTCGTTTAGAAATAATCTTTAATGCTTACCCAGGACTTCAGATTTATTCAGTGGGTAATTAAGAGGGCCAGTGGCAGTCTGATTAAATGCAGACTTTGGGAATATAAAGTGAAGAGTAGAGATTTGAAATGCTGTAGATACATGTTCTAGGTAAGAATTAGTAGGGTCCTAATTTCAAGTGCTGGCATTAGGAAGAGAAAGGATGGAAAAGTTTCCAGAGGGTGTGAAGGACAGGATGACTCCCTAGCTTTTGTCACTGCCTCTTGTGGGGAGCTGTTTATCATGACAGGCACTGACCTCATTAGATGAGATCATCACCTTTGGCAAATGTTTATCAGTAGATAGATTAGACCTATAAAATATTGCTATGGTCACTAAATGCTTCTTTTGGTGTGAGTTTGGCCCTGGAAGAACGTATTTCTTCTCAACTGGAAAGCTGTTAATTTGAGAGACAGTGTAATAGTGAAAGACACCTGGGCCTTGGAAAACAAAAACACCTGTTATAAAATCCACATGCCTCATAATAAACTGATATTGTCCAAATTACTTAATATCTCTCAGCTTTCTTGTGCTCATCTGTAACATGGGATAGTAATATTTACTTTGTATGGTGGTTAGTTTTATATTAATGTCAGACTTTGAGTAATGCACGTTAATCTCCATAATCTGTGTCAGAGTCATCCAGTTGAAGGCCTTAATAATAAAAAGGCTGACCTCCCCTAAGCAAGAAGGAATTATGCCAACAGACAGCCTTAGAACTGCACTTCCCTGGGTCTACAGCCTGACCACCTAC
>CAUYRT010092677.1:0-40831 GCA_963574885.1 Lepilemur ruficaudatus | reverse complement strand
AAAAATGGTTTGGGAGACTGCCATACAACAATATGAAGAGCTTCAGGAAATCAATGACTGTGGATTTGGATGGTTAATTTTAACAACGACGGATAGCTTAAACAAAGAATAACAGGCTTGAAATCATACTCTGTTGTCTGTGTCAGGTCTCCTATGAGAAAGGTAGGATATTTAGTGGGAAAGGGCAGAACCTCAAGAATCAGAAGGAAGACATATGGAAACCTATGGGAGAATCCAGAGATCTCAAGTACAAACCCAGAAGCCTCCACTAAACCTCCTTACTCTCAGTGGAAGCATCCCTACCTCTCCTGTCAGATAACATGGTTCTTTGCCTTGCTTCAAGACCCCATAACAACCCTGTATAAAGGAGTTACCTTTAAGGGAGGAATTTAATTTTTCTTCATGGCCTCACATTATCCCACAGTATCCAGAGTTATACCTAGAGTCAGATCCCAGGGTTTCTCAGAGGAATAATTTAAAAGTCATACTTGGGAGGACAAGTGTACACACCAATATGGTTGGCAAAAATCTGGAGAATATGGATGTAAACAGATTCTGAGTACATGGGGCCAAGGAAAAAAAGCACATAAATTTTTGTCAAGCTTAATTTGTAGATATGGGTATGCTTATCAGAAATTCTGGATTCATTGTGAAAACTTAAGTAGCTTGCAGTGGTTCTAAATGTTGGCTTAATTGGTTGGCTAATACTTAGATTGCATGGTGGCCCTCACTAACTGAAGCTGAGATGCCAAAGATGGCAGGAAAGATAGGGGCCTGGGTCACTATTGACAACACAGAGCTGCTTGCACCAGCCCCTTGCACAGTCATCATCAGACTTTTTTTGCATGAGAAAGAAAATATCTTATTTGGGCAAATATATTACAAACATATCTCTTCTATGAAGTCAAAGCCCATCCCAATTAATCCAACATCAAAAGTACACATCTCAAATTTTTGTATTAGCCTTTCTCATAAGGCCATTTATCAAGGCAACTGTGCACTGGCAATTCCTGATGCATTTTTCTCTTTAAAAAAATTTACGCATTTCCTAACTATATCCACTTAAAAAGAAAAACCAAGAACAATTGCCAACTCAGTAGCCATGAGCACCCTAACACTCACTAAAATGAGCAAAGGCACCTTGGAGAAATGGCCAATATTAGATCTGAATGAAGAAATGTACAAAATGAGCCACCTTAATTGTGCTAGGAGACAAGGAATTTATCAAAGAGTAATGGGGTGCCAAAAGGACACAGAAGCCAACTTGGATGGTCTCTCAATGGCCAAAGATAGGATAATTCATGCATCAAAAAATGACTTCAATTATCAAAACACAACAGAAACATAAAAATGAAATCTTTCATGATAAGGCTAGAAGAAAATCATCTCACTACCAACCATTAGAAGTGCCTAGGACACAACTTATTATCATGAAAAATAGATAAATAGACAAATAAAATATTTATTACTTCTTTCTTACACCTAAGCCTGTTTTTGTGATAAACAAACAGCTGATAAAGAGTTCTTCTTAATAGAGAATTTCAGTTAATGAATACAAAAGGAACGACAGAACTATAAAATCATTACATTTCAATCCCAAATGAAACAGAGATCTAGGCATTGATCGTCAATAAGTGCCAAAACTATTAGGTGAAATACGGATGGGAATTTATAGTGAATGGATCAGGTGGACCACACGTGAACTCACTGATCAGACTTAGCATTGGAAAAATGAGACTACTGGCCAGGCTTGATGAGCCTCTTGATGTGATACAATATGAGCAGCACCACCTCTGAAATACTTTTAACACAAAAAAATGAACCTGAACTTAGTTATCTCAATTTAGTCAAACCAACTCCCTAGAGGAGCATGTAAAATAAACCATAAACGATCAGTCAGCCAAATCCAGAATGTGGGAAATTCTTTTCAAAAAATAACTCAGTTGTTTTTCAACAAACGATTGATAAAAAATTATAAGGAGTCTATATAATAAATATAGAAGGGGTCTTATATAATAATAAATTATAAGAGATGTAACAACCAACATGGTTTAGTTCCTGATTCAAACACTTATGAAAATTAGAAAAATTTGAATATGTTCTGGGTACAAGGTGATACTAAGAAATAATAGTTAATTTATATGATATAATGGTATTGTGGTTATTTTCAAATGTTAGAGATCCATTTAAAAATATTTATAGATAAAATGATACATTGTCTGAGATTTGCTTTAAAATACACCTTTCAAAGTAAGAAGGGAATGGATGAAATTAGATTGGTAAGATGTTGACATTAATAGTTGTTGAAGCTGGGTAAAGAATACACGGGGATTCATAATATCATTATTTCTATTTTTGTGTATGTGTGAAGAGGAGGAGGAAAAGGATGACTGCTGGTGCTGCCTCTTCTTCCTTCTTCCTCTTTTTTATTCTTCATGAATGCTGAGTGACCATGGGACTTATAATGTAGCCGCTATCATACAGCAAACACAAGTGTGGGAATAAAAAATGACATAAAAATGGCAGACAGAAAGATGGAAAGGAAAACGCTGAGCTGCTATGCCAACTCACCACCTACCTGTAGATGCCTTTATGCATGAGATACTTCAACCTCTGCACCTGTAAGCCACTGTGAGCTTTCTGTTCACTGTAGACTCATACTGTGATTACTAATATAATTTGACTTAATTCCCACCAAGTGGTTTGGGGTTTTTCATGTCCCCTGGGTAAACTTGGCTCAAGTGACTGGTACTAAGAAGAAATAGGGTTGCTGCTTCCCAAAAATGTCAAGTGTCAAAATCAACAGGCTCAAAATAAATTTTCATTCTCTTTTTCCATGTAAAAGAGAAAATATTGGAAGATCAAATAGAAGATTTTATATTTGGCCACTTATTTTTGTGTAGTTTCTTAGAGCTTGGAACTAATGAATCCATGGGCACCATTTCTATGGCCAAAAAGGTAAATCAACTGTTCTGTTGTTTGGTCACACACCACCAATAAGGGCACAGAGATTGTGAGTGGTCATATTATAGTCTCAGGATAAAAGTATATTTGGATCACTGTCAGTATTAAAATCACATTCTAAATGCATGGTTCAGTGAATCATTTTCAGTATCTTCATATACATTAAATAGAACTTGTTGACTCTGTCGTTTAAAACATAATCTGTCAGAAAATTCCACTTATTTAATGAAATTTGAATTGGCACTTCCTTGGTACTTACAGCAGTACACTGGGGACAGGAACATTTCCCTCTATTAGGTTCACAGGATGACTAACAAAAAAGATATCATATTAAACAAATCTGCTACTGCCTGACATTTTTTTTCCCCCAGAGCACCAATGTGGGGGGGGGGGGTTGTTAGGATTTTACTGATTTCTTTCATGTCCTAAGTTTGCACTTGTTTTCATGATTCCCTTGACCTCTAGATTCCACAAGTGTACAGATGACTTAACACTGTGCAAACAACTATGCATTAGTGAGAACTTTCATGAAGTTCTACATGGTAACTTAGAGGAAGTTCATTTCAAAGGAACAGATAGAATTTAAAATCTGTTAATAAGGAGTGTAAGTTAAAAAGTTGAATTTATATGAAGTAAAGAAGGTTTACGAGGGACTGAGTCTTGTTTTTGAGTGTGAAAAGGGTTTCTATATAAATATTAGAAAACAATAACTCTCAGTCCCATGTGGCAGGGAGAAATTACAGCAGGGAAAATTTAAACTAGGCATTAGAAGAACTCTAAGGACTGTAAAACATGGGTATATATTGCTACAGGATTATAGAGTTGTATTTTTTTAAAAAAGGAGAGAGACATTAGTTATTTTCAAATAATTTTACCTCAAATCAAAACAAACATTCATATCAAGGCTCTTTGCAGGAATGTACTGATAAATAAGACACATCTCTGCCCTCTAGGAGTTATTAATACAATGTTTCAAGGAGAGTAAGCAGAATAAGCCAAATACAAAAATAACTGCAAAATAAAGCATAATTGAAAAATGCCTAAGCAAAATCCAATATTTCTCCAAGTTATGTCACTGTAATGACAATATATTAGGTTGTATCATTGGTAACAAAAACTACCATTCAGATATCTCAGCCCTTACGGCCATGTTTTCACCTCAAAGCAGAGCTAGCTGCACACTGGTAAAATGACCATAAGATGAACTCACTACAGAAAACAAAAGAAGCTTCCATTTTGCTATACTGTACAGCAATATCATTTAACATAACCGGCAACCAAGGTTGAGCATTAGTAATTTTCTCATCTCATCTTTGAGGATGTATGTTAAGAAGGGAGAGGTTTCAAGTTAGCAAAGTTTGGCAAAGGGAAGAAAATGTACCTAAAGAAGAATTTTTAAATTTCATAGATTTCACTTTCAAAATAGGCCTAGAAGAATTATAGTTTTAAAATTTCTATAGTATGGCCATATATTTGTGACTTTGGTAATTGATAGCATGACCATATTGAAATAACTTTTAAAAAAATAAAGGTTATTTTAAAAACTTGAAGAAAAAAAAAGAAATACCACAAGTAAACTTCTACCAAGGAACTGAATAGCAAAGGAAGAATAATTTTAAAACTTGCTCCCTGTATATTGCTATGCTTTGTATACTTAGTAAAAACATTCAGATTCATTGCTGAAATATTGATGAAAATCAAATATCCACTTAGAAATGGCATTGATTTAAAACACACTTAGCTTACACAATTCTCACATCTACGTGTTAAATAAACTATCTGGAAACATGATGCAAAGGGATATTTTTCCCACATTTCCTAATGTCCCTCTAATGCTGGTAGGACCATGGTATCTCTGATAAAACAGCCTTCTTCAAAAGTCAAATTGTAAATAATAATTTGCAATAAAATATAACCTGGTTGACAGTCATTCAATATTCATCATTAAGAAAATGCTGAAACTGACATAGAAAAATTGGCAATGGTATGACCAAAACAATTTATAGAAAAATACAAATATCTAATTAAAAAGTTTTTAAATGTAATCAAATAAATTAAATAATTTCCTGTTATATTCATAACATGCTTTAATTATAATGATTAGCATTGAGGAATGTGGTATCTAAATGAACACTTGCCAACAGCTGGTGTAACAGAGGTAAAGGTCTGAAAAAGGGCAATGAAATGTTTTACGAGTTGTCTCTTTAAAACCCCCACCCTTTTTGGGAATTAAAACCTGCATTCCTTCCCCGAGGCCAGTAACCAAAGGGGCAGAAAAATATTCTTTTCTGTTTGCTTTCTAGTGTCTTAAACCACAAGAGATAGCTGGACAGAATTGTCCAGACAAGGGACAAGGGCCAGAGATAAGGTTGACCAAAACCATCAATTATAGTTAAACAACAATAGCCTGAAGCCATGACATATGACACTAGTCAGATAGACCAGAGCCCAACCTCTGAAAACCATGTTTTAAAAAGCTCTGTATTTCTGCTTAAAGACAGGATGGCGGTCTTTGAGATGCTAGTCTATTGCCCTACTCATATGCTGGCAAATTAATAAACTTCTCTTTCATTTTCCTCAAACCACTTGTTATTGTTTTTCATTCTCACTGATTCAACCTCAGGGAAAGTACTGAAGTTTTGGTAACACTGGTATAAGTGAAACTTAGTACAATCTTTCTGGAAAGTTACCCAGCAATTCAGATCATAAGCCTTAAAATGGTTTATAACTGTGACCAAGTTTTTCCATCTTTAAGAATTTATCATAAGGTTCACACCTAATGGGTATGGTACACACTGTCTGGGGGATGGACAGGCTTGAAGCTCTGACTCAGGCGGGGCAAAGCAATACATGTAGCCTAAACATTTGTATCCCTGTAATATGCTAAAATTAAAAAAAATAATAATTTATCATAAGGAATAAAAAGCCTGGAGAAGCACCTAGATTCAAAGGTGTTCACCATTTATAATAGTGAAAATTTAGTCCCACTGGGCTCTCTGGGGAAGGTAACTAGGAGAACACTTTGCTTAGGATCACCTTTGTCTGCACTGCAAGGACTACATAGAAACAGCAATAAATATGCTGCTCAATGTTTTTTGGCTTGTGTAATTCAGAGTAGAGTTTCATCTTTCCAAAGAAAATGTCTGGCAATATGCAAAAAAATTGTTAGGAATGAAGGTGGGACAATGGGTTCTACAATATTTAGAAAATTGTATGTGTTAGTTTGGGTTGCCATAACAAAATACCATAGACTAGATGGCCCTAAACAACAGAAATTTATTTTCTCACAGTTCTGGAGGCTGGAAGTTGGAGGTAAGGGTACCAACATGGCAAGGTTCTAGTGATGGCCCTCTTCCTGGCTTTCAAGCAGAAGGGGCAGAGGGAGTCTGAGTATCTCTGGTATCTGTTCTTTTAAGAGCACTAATCTCGGCCGGGCGTGGTGGCTCACGCCTGTAATCCTAGCACTCTGGGAGGCCGAGGCGAGAGGATCACTCAAGGTCAGCAGTTCAAAACCAGCCTGAGCAAGAGCAAGACCCCGTCTCTACTAAAAATAGAAAGGAATTAATTGGCCAACTAAAAATATATAGAAAAAATTAGCCAGGCATGGTGGCGCATGCCTGTAGTCCCAGCTACTTGGGAGGCTGAGGCAGGAGGATCTCCTGAGCCCAGGAGTTTGAGGTTGCTGTGAGCTAGGCTGATGCCATGGCACTCTAGCCTGGGCAACAGAGTAAGACTCTGTCTCAAAAAAAAAAAAGAGCACTAATCTCATTATGAGGACTCCACCCTCATTACCTCGTCTAAACCTCATTATCTTCCTATTTGCAAATGACCCATCTGACAAGGGACTAATAAGTGGAATATATAAGGAGCTCCAACAACTCAGTAAGAAAAAATTAAATAATCTGATTAAAAATGGGCAAATGATCTGAATAGACACTTTGCAAAAGAAGATGTATAAATGGTTAACAAGTATATGAAAAAATGCTTAACATCATTAGTCATCAGAGAAATGCAACTCAAAACTACAATGAGATATCTAAAAAAGCTAAAATGGCTTTTATCAAAAACACAGGCAAAAACGAACGAATGCCGGTAAGGATCTAGAGAAAGGGGAACCCTTGTACGCTGTGGTAGGAATGTAAATTAGTGCAACCACTGTGGAGAACAGTGGTTCCTCAAAAAACTGAAAACAGAACTACCATATGACACAGCAATCCCACTACTGGTTATATATCCAAAGGAGGGGAATTCAGTATGTAGAAAAAAATACGTGCACTCCCATGTTTATGGCAGCACTATTCATAATAGTCAACATTTGGAATCAACCTAAATGGCTATCAAAGGATGAATGGATAAAGAAACTGTGGTACATATACATGATGGAATATTATATAGCCAAAAAAGAGAATGAAATCCTGCCATTTGCAACAACATGAATAGCACTGGAGAACATTATATTAAGTGAAATAAGCCAAGTACAGAAAGACAAATCTCATGTTTTCACTCATATGTAGGAGCTAAATATTAAATACAACTGATCTTACAGAGACAGAGAGTGGAATGATGGTTACCAGAAGCTGGGAATGGCCAGGTGTGGTGGCTCATGCCTGTAATCTTGGCACTTTGGGAGGCTGAGGCAGGGGATCATTTGAGCTCAGGAGTTTGAGACCAGCCTGAGCAAGGTTGAGACCCCATCTCTACTAAAAAAATAGAAAGAAATTAGCTGGGCAACTAAAAGTATATATATATATATATATAATTAGCCGGGCATAGTGGCGCATGCCTGTAGTCCCAGCTACTCGGAGGCTGAGGTAGCAGGAATGCTTGAGCTCAGGAGTTTGAGGTTGCTGTCAGCTAGGCTGCCGCCACGGCACTCTAGCCTGGGCAACAGAGTGAGACTGTGTCAAAAACAAAAAACAAACAAACAAAAAAAACCCAGAAGCCGGGAAGGCTAGAGGGAAGGAGGGGATAAAGTGGGGATAGTTAATGGGTGGAAAAATATAGTTAGATAGATAAATAGAATGAACAATATTTTGTAGGGCGACAAGTGACTATAATCAATAAGTTAGGGTATATTTTAAAATAACAAAGTGAAATTGGAATGTTTCTGACACAAAGAAATGATAAATGCCTGATTTGATTAATTCACGTTGTATGCCTGTATCAAAACAGGTACCCTCTAAAGATATACAACTATTATGTACCCATAATAATTAAATAAAAAATAAAAAAATTAAAAGGGCAAAAAATAAACCTAATTATCTCCCAAAGGTCTTATCTCCGAATACTGTCCCATTGCTGGTTAGGGCTTCAACATATGAATTTGAGGATGATACAATTCAGTCCATAGTGCTATATTAAAAAAAAAAAGTTCTGGGTCAACTTAACTATAGAAAAATAATAATAAATGATAATCATACTAAATTTAACTCATTCATATAAGCTAAAGCTATAGTACTCTGATGCAATTCTTTAAAAAACAAAAAAAGTATTAGTAGTAAAAAAACTTCTGTTTAGTATGATAGGATTAGAAAATCATGATTTTGCAATACCTACTAAATAGCTACTAAAACCATTGAGTAGAAGGCTGTTTGGAGAACAGGATATTCCCACAGTGCCAAAGTATCACCTCTGTGATTACTTATTAATTCCAAAGGGTAAGATGCAGTTTACAACATGGAGATCTGGCAGTTGCCATCCAAGCTTAGTGTCACTAGTAACAGGACAACCTGATGTTACATGTCACCTGAAGTCACACATGAAGTCACAATATTACCTATGCTGTAAATTAAATATTCCTGACGAATAGTTTTAACTTGAATTTAATCCAGTCTAGACCTAAATTTCAGTCTACATGAAAAATATAAGGAATAGAAAAACAGGTTAAACAGTATCATGGGACACAATCAGGATACAGGACATACTATATAAGACAACTGGCCTGGACTCTTCAAATAGTCAATGTCATGGAAAGAACTTTTGGTCGAGAATTTTTCTGGATTAAAAGAGACAAAAGGATGATCACATTCAATTGTCAAATTCAATACATTCGAATATACATCTATAAAAAGCATTTAAAAGCAATAGGGAGAATTTGACTATAGACTGGATATTAAATAATATTATGAAATTATTGTTAAGTTTTTTGGGTGTAATAATGGCATGGTGATTAAGTAAAATATTCTTATTCTCAGAAGTTTTATAATGATATATTCAGGAGTGAAGTTTCGTATGTCTGCAAATGAATTTCAAATATTTCAGTAAGAAAATTATTTTATGCATATATGTAGACAGAAATTTTAAAAAATTTCTCAATATGTTTATAATTGTTGAATTTAGTGGAGGGTACATGAATGTTTTTTGTATCATTCTTTCAACTTTTCTCTATATTTAAAAATTTTAAATAAAAAGTCAAAAAAGTAAATTTAAATTTTTTAGTTTAAAAATAAATAATACTAGCCAGTAGCTATAATCTCAGCTACTCAATAGGCTGAGGCAGGGGGACTGCTTGATGCCAAGAGTTCAAGGTTGTAGTGAGCTATGATTGTACCACTGCACTCCAGCCTGGGCGACAGAGCAAGATCCTATCTCTAAAAAAAAGGAGATACTTGCAGAGACATTTAGTCCAACATGATGTCAGAATTGGAAATCCTTAATGTAATTCTTTATCTTTCTGTGGATGAAATAATACTATGTAAATAATATATGTAATAATTATTTCAGTTGGGGTCAGTTCTAAAAACACAGTGTTGTTTTAGATACAATATTTCTCTCTATACAAAAACAAATTATGAAATACAGAATATATCTTATAATTAGCATCACCTAGAGAACCTGTTCTGGTACTTCATTCAGTTAATTCATTGCTATTACAATTTCTTTGCAAAACAAAAATGAAATTTAGTTCTCTGTCCTGAGGACCAGTTGAGTGAAAAGGAAGTATGCCAATCAGGAGACTGATATTCTTGGAGTTTAATAAGTAAAGTGGTACTTTGTTGAGGGTGAAGAAAGAATTTTAGTTAGCAAATAAAATGCACTGAACATTGAATGACTAAAAACAAGTATTAAAAAAGGAAAGAAGAAAGAAGGAAAGAAAGACTTGAGTCAAAGATTAGAGTCTTATTAAAAAGGAAATAAGAAGAGGAAGTGGTTTATAGAGTGAGGGTTTTTGTATATTAACTTGAGATTTTTTTTTTACTTCTATTGACAGGAAACATAACAGTCACTATTTTTTTTAAAAGCTAATACATTATGGGAAGAAATTGTTAAAGCATAAAGCAATTATGTTTTTCACACTAATCAGTTTTCCATGTGTATCTAGATGCTCTCTCATGGCTTGATTTTGAAGAATAATACACACCTATTATGTGTTGGATTGTCTTATGTATTATCTCATTTAATTCTCACAAGAACCCTAGAAGACAGAGACCATCCTCTCCATTTTATGACTGAAGTTAATTTGGGCTAGGAAAAGTCAAGTATGAATATAGATCACACAACTAGTAAGTGGTAAAAATAAGTTTGGAACTCCAGTTTCTCTGACTCCAAATTAATGCTTTTTATTTGCTAGGCTAAACTCAATAGCCTAAATAAATTCATAAGTTAAGGCATCCTTCATGAGACATGGGATTTCTGACCTCTTAATAAATGTCAGATTAGATAATTTGATTATAACTTAACCAATCTGAAAAATAGAACTTAATAGAATGGGCTTTTAAGAATTGGGCTTTTAAAAATTTTCTAGCCAGCGGTGGTTAGAAAAGGAAAGAACAACAGTTGCTAGGAGATAAAGTAAAAAAGGAGTATACACACACACACACACACACACACACACATTAATTTTTTCATTTTTGTGCTGAGAACACTTAACATCCACTTTCTTTGCATTTTTCAAGAATACAATATATCATCATTAACTATAATCACCATGCTCTACAGTAGATCTCTTGAACTTACTCCTCATATCTAACTATAATTATATATTCTTTGACTACTACCTCCCCACCTCCCTCTCCCCACAACCACTGAAGCCTCTGGTAACCACCATTCTATTCTCTACTTCTATGAGATCAACTTTTTTAGATTCTATACAAGAGTGAGATCACGTGTTATTTGTCTTTCTGTGCCTGGCTTATTTCATTTAACATAATGTCCTACAGGTTCATCCATGTTGTCACAAATGACAGGATTTTGTTCTTTTCTATTAAACATGTGTTTTATATATACTTAAGAACATCCCTCTAATAAACAAAAAACAATAAAAACAATGATGCATCCATTTTGCATTTCAACTTGGCAAACTTATTTTTATGCTAGTGAGAATGCTACGACATCCAGGTTTCCATAGTTGCTCTAGGGAGTTAAAATGTTTATCACTTTTCTTGAAAGCAACATACAGTATGCAAAAGTCTTAAAAAGAAAACTTATTCATCTAGTATTTCCATTTCTAGCACAACAGAAATAAAATTGGAGGTCAAGTCAAAATTTTGTGGAGAATGATATATATCTCGACATTATAAGGGTGAATAAATGGAAACAATTCAACAAAAGGGAAATTGCTGACTAAAATATGGTATTTTTATATATTTCTTATATAGCCGATGAAATTAATTTCTCCAATAATTATTATTTTTTAAATGATCACAATCTGATTTTTGAGTTTAAAAAGCTAATTACAGTATAATCTAAAATAGCTCTAGAAATATAAACACACATAAAAAAGAAATATTAAATGAAAATACACAAAAACACTAACATGTTCCTTCTGGGCTATGGGATTATGAATGTGGCTTTTATTCTAAATTTTCAAAATTTTCTATAAATGAACTCATATCAATTTCATAATAAAAAGGCTATAAACCTGGTTTTTAAATGACAAAGCTTAGTCATCTGTTACCGATGTATAGTAATAATGTTTCCTATAAAAATACAGTATCAATCATTGGATTCATTTGTTTTTTAAATGTATTTTCCCATAGAGAATATTTGGCATTTCTTTTAGGTCTAAATTTTGGGAAGAAAATAAGCATCATATTCCTTAAATGTTGCTTAGTCAACTAAAATGAAACAATCAGCATATTTTATTTTGTACGTGGTTTATTAAGGAGTTGCAATTCAGGAGAGGTATAAATAGAAGATGGTTTTGTTTTCTTTAATCAACCATGCTTTGTTAACAACATCTTAAGCAGATTCTAGATTCCATAAGACTTGGTCGCTTTTTTCTCAACCTTTTTTCCCTCCTTCCTCCAGTAGTAACAGGTTTGACCAATAGCTAGAGTCTAAAACATGAAGACAGATGCAATCTTCTCAATCACTTCTCTTTTCCCTTCCTCTTCAAAGTATAGGTTCAACGCAGCTGTGGCCGGGAAAGTGGGATAAAGGGAAATTGACCAGGTGAGAAGGTGCTTCTTTCGACATTAGTTCTTATTACTGGACTAGTCACGGATACCCACTGTGCCAGGCATCCAAAACACTGCCTCTCTCACTTAGTGTATGTGTGAGTTCTTTGGCAATGATGAAGGACTTCCCCACTACACAGTTCCCTAAACTGTGGGAGGCCTGGCTCGAGTTCAACCTCTTTTAACTCCCTTTTACTCACAAGCTCCCACCATCTGTGGGATACCCACAGTCTCTAGCTACTGGAGTCCCCTTTTCTGGCAAGAAATGATCCTAAGTAGATGGCTCAAGTCCAGCTCTATTTCTTCCTTCTCACTGGACTCATGGAAACTCACATATCCTTGTCCTTTTGGAAGACTGATTGCATTAAGAGCCTCAATTCTTTACCCTCTCTGTATCTACACGCTTTGACTTGACTTTACAGATTCCTTAGCTAAAGACATGGAATTTATTTCCCTATTACTCAAGTATGGACTTGCCTTGAGATATCTTTGTCCCAAGATGGTGCTATTTCTGGGTTGAGGGATTTATTTGGCCAATGGGCTATTAGCAAATTTGACATAAGCAGAAACTTGGAAAAGTATTGATGCAGCTGGGCTTTCATGCTCTTGCTCACTGCCATCACTATGAGAAGGCCATATTTGTATTGACCCACTGGTCCCAGATCAGAAATGCTAAAGCTATCCTACTTGAAGCCATCCTAGGTCATTCAACAGCCATCAGCCCCAGAAAAATGAATGAGCCCATCCCAGATCAGGTGAAACTCTCAGACTTTTGAATGCAATAAATATTAGTTGTGGCCACTGAAATTTCACTGTGGTTATGTGAGATTATTGTGGCAATACACAACTTGTATACCCCATCCAGTGATGGTCATGCAAATTGGTCCATTCAATTTCTTTCTGTTCAGCTCTCTTTCTTTGATTCCTTTTCTCTATGCTCAGATAAGCACAGGGGAAGAGCATCACATCAACTGTCTACACAGGTTGTTAAGAACTGTGAAGAGTCTAACACTTTTTACCTCACTTGAAAGCTAACCAGTTAGCCTGCCATAGTTTCAAGGATGCTGATAGGAAACACAAGACTCCTGGGCCAGAGAAGAACAGTTTATTCATAGCAAGAGCAGTAGCCACAGTATCATCAATTTTGTGCTAGTTCCCCAAGCCCCAGTTCCCACGAGGAGTCATGAAGGGGCAGAGGACACCTGCACATTGAGTGGGTTGCATTTCAAGAAACTTCAACTTAGGGAACCTAAATCTTTTAAGAAGGGCACTCAGTGAGCCTAATCTTTGCTCTAGAGGCAGACATCTTTATTATACTAGACAGCAAGCATTCATGCCCTTTGCTCTGGAAAGATACACTATAACTTTCAAGGCCATGTGCTATGCAAACATTCTTGAAAATACCAGAACAAAGGCCAGTCCATGCTTGACTTATAAGACATATGGGTATGTGAGAGAATGTGGGTATGAAGAATTTTCTCCTAACAGAGATGTCTACCAGAAAACAGAAGGTCAGTCTCTTCTTTTAGCCTGTCATTCCCAATTTTTAGAAGAGATTCTTTGAGTTTTTCCTTTCTCCCACTACTTCCATCAGGTTGACAACTCCCAACTGTCCTTCATTCTCTTGACTTTCATACTTCTTCCATAGACTGAGAAAGGATAGTGGGCACCAGTCATTGCAGAGCCAATTCTGTGACCTGCAAGCAATCCCAGGTCTAATTTTCAGATAACTGGAAAGACCCTGTTCTGTTACAAATGAATGATAGATTCTCCTATGAAATAATGCAAGCAGACATAAATTTGATAAAAACTCAGAGATGCACAAATTTCTATGTGCAGCATAGATGCGTACTATTGGAACCCGGCAGCATATACCATTTGAACAAGTCTTGCAGTAATCTTAGATGGTGTTCTTTTTAAAATATACCATATTTCACCTAATATGTAATCTATGAGGCAAAGAAAACTTAGAACTGGATTCAGCCAATGATAAATATCTTTTTTGTGAATGACATCTTAAAATTGACAGGCAAGCCACAGATATTTGCAACATTACAACCAATTAGTCCTTTATTGCAACCAAAAAGGATTAATATTTAAAAATATATAACAGACTCAGTATCAGTTAGAAAAAATTAGGCGACTGTAGTGGCCACGGAGGTGTACTATCCCGATCTCCCTTCAAGAGAAACTGCTGCAAGAAGGGTAGTTGGCAGATAGCTGCAACACCTGTGGATCCACTGCAGTGTTCATACCAAGGCCAAGTTCCCCAGGTCAGCTCCCAGCCAGGAACTGAGCATGGCAGGGGTCTAGGGCTTGCCCAATACAGGACTACTCTGACAGGCATTCTTTGCTCTGGGACTCCTCCTTGGCCCAGCTAAGACTTTCTCTGAAACTGCATTGCACATTGCAGTGAGAGACCTTTACCCAGTCCTTCTTTCTTCCTTCCCTCCTTTCACAGGTGTCAAGTCTGCATTGAGGCCTGGAGGTTTTCCCTATCTACTCCTAATCGCTTTTGTCCTTCACAGGCATTTTCCCCTAATAAATGTCTCTGTACATGTCCATCTTGGCTTCTGCTTCCTAGAGGACCCAAACTGAAACAAGAACTCAATAAAACCTAGCAAAAGGTTTGCACAGTCATTCATAAAAAACAAAACCCTAATTAGGACACATACATAAATAAAGGTATGAAAAGTAGATTAAAAAAAAATCTACCTCAAATATATGAAAAGGCAGACCTACTGGAGGAAAGAAAATTGGATTAGAAATTAGAAAAGTCATCCTCAAAAACAAAAAAAGATGTATTATTTATAGGCCGAGGAAAGGACTATAAAGATCAGTAATCTTAGTAATAGTAATGGTCAACATTTACTGAGCTCTTACTCTGTGCTGCAGTGTTCTATGAATTTCCATGAATTAACTCACAACAATCCTGTGAGGCAGGTACTACTACTACTACCTCTGTATCAGGGATAAAGACATTAAGGAACAGAGAGATTAAGTAATGTGCCCAAGTCGTTTAGAAAATAATTCACTCAGGTTCTATTTAAAAGGTTGTATACATACGTGGTTTAGACACTCTATTCTAAATGCCGTTTTAAAATATTATAGGAAATGATAATAGAATGAAATATAGAACTCAGCCACATTTTAATTTTGTGACCTTGGGCACATTTTTAAACCTTTCTGGATTTAGTTTCCTCATCAAGAACAAAGAGATGGTACTTTACTATTTACAATTATGTTTTGTAAATTATGTTTAAAACTATAGCATGCTATATGAGATATTAAGAGCAGTTTATGTGCTAAAGAAATTGAATTTAAAAAAGAGAATGGTTATTCAGATAAAGCTATATATCAACTGAAAGTTTATTTTAGCCAATCATTTTCATTTTTCCCCAGCTATGTATTTATGAATGCATGCACATTTATATTTCTGATATTTGTAAGTATATATGTATTTTCCTGGAGCTGGTAATATGTAACAAAGTTTAAATGTCACTGCCTTTCAGTTCACTCTCTTAGGAAGTGAGAGAATCAGCTTACTGACATTCTTTTTTGACAAATAATGTATCAAAATCATAAGGCCACAGTGATAATTTCTGTGTAGAATGGAACAGGAAGAATAAGAATGGAATGTTCCCATTGATTCTGCAAAATTCTGCTAAACCTCTAGTTACTTTAATGCCCCATCCTCTCACATTTTCTCTCTTCAAATCCAATTATTTCACTTTATGAACTAGGACTTTTTTCTTTCTGAGTGTTAGCTCTATTAAAGTGATCAAATAAATTAAACAGTACTATGGCCCTGGAAATATTTTGACTTTATTTATTAATGGGGCTACATTATTGTCCCATATGGTGACAAATCATGTCATATAAGACACACTTTTCTGTGGTAGTCCACAGAGGCATTGTTCTATCACCAATTACATAAGGTATGGCATGATTGCAGTGAGATTTACAGTTTATAATAGTTTATTCACAAGTTATCAGATCTGTGCAATTATGAAAAAGCGGTAACTCTAGTAAGTGAAAAATCCACAAAATAACTAGTGCTTTGAATATTGGAATGCTAGTAATACCACTGTGTTTTTTATTTTTAAACCTTGAATTGGAGGATGCACTTTTCTTGTACAGAATAGAAAGTTGATTCCTTCCTTTGTATTATTTTCTGTCAGAGTAAAGAAAAAAATTTATGGGTGGTCCTCAGTTCTGTAATGGTGGCTAGAAAATGGCTTAGTGAGGTTAAGATATCATATACATGCACACACACACTTTGAGGCAATGCTTCTGTTTGTCAAAAGAACTAATCTTCTCTTGCATTCTGTAAACACCCTTAGGACAGGCCAATGTTCATTTTTAGAGGCCTTATGTTGTGTTTAAATAATAATAAAGAATGTCAAAGGTATTACTTCGAATACATTATGCACCTACATTATAAACTCTATTGGTGAGTTGACTTCTAGAATTTGCTATTATCTGGTTTTCTTGTTATATTTTCCTTGGTACAAAGATTAAATAAACTTTTTAACCTATTGAAAAAAGATTTTATGATTTGTATGGGAAGAAAAAGGGGCTGTCAAAGGACATGAGTATGTAAAACATTGTAATAGCCTTCAATGCTGTATTTGCCAGTGTTTTAAATATTGTGAGTTATTAAAGCGATACAAGTAGATCTACCATTTGATCCAACAATCCCAGTACTGGGCATCTACCCAGAAGAACAAAAGACACTCTATAAAAAAGACATCTGCACTTGAATGTTTACAGCAGCACAATTCACAATTGCAAAGTTGTGGAAACAATCCAAGTGCCCATCAATACATGAGTGGATTAATAAAATACGGTATATGTATACCATGGAGTACTATTCAGCTATAAGAAGCAATGGTGATATAGCACCTCTTGTATTTTCCTGGATAGAGCTGAAACTCATTCTACTAAGTGAAATATCCCAAGAATGGATAAACAAGCACCACATGTACTCACCAGCAATTGGTTTCACTGATCAACACCTAAGTGGACATATAGGAACAACATTTATCAGGAGTGGGGCAGAGGGGAGAGGGGAGGGGATGGGTATATACATACATAATGAGTACGATGTGCACCGTCTGGGAGATGGTCATGCTTGAAGCTCTAACTCGAAGGGGGAGGGGGGCAAGGGAAATATATGTAACCTTAACATTTGTACCCCTATAATATGCTGAAATAAAATAAAAGAAAAAAAAGAAAAAAAATATTGTGGGTTAAATTAGTCACTATTTCCACTTATTAATATAAGGAGTAAGACTAATTTTTCTCTTTCTCCATTGGAGGTTGACCTAGTTCCCCAAACTAAAACTGAAGTAGACACGGTAGTTGGTTTAGGTGGGAATTTTTTTCTCTTTGTGGTCAAACAGTCGGGGGCTCCCATACCAGTGTTCAGTTTTATAAAGCATGTAGATAAACCTTAATGTGAAGGTGGATTTCTCTTGCCCTCCCTGAAACAGGTTAAGAAGGAAAATAGATAATGTTTACCTGAACCTATTGTGGCAACAGTAGTTAAGTAATTATGTCTCTTACATCCTTTCCGTGATATACTTCTCAGGGGCCATTAATGTCTTACACAAGTGTTAGCTAACAAACAATCATTTACTGTTTCCTGAGTAGAAGCTACATGACGATTCATGGGACCATTTTAGTTAAAGACCTTGCCTCTCTACTGCTTTACCAGTAGGAAGGTAAAATCTATACACTAGACAAACAGAGAGGCAAGGTCAGGAGGGCAGTATTTGCTAACCAGACCAGAAAAGTAGTATCACCTGTCTACTAGACCATGAACATATTTTTCTACTGGAACCAAAGGTCAACATCCATCTACCAATCAGGAGGATAGTCTTTGTCTACTATTATGGAACATTTTTCACAGCCAACATTAAGTGAATTTATTTGGCTTTTGTATTTGTCTACTTGCTTCAAACAATATTATGGAAAATTATGATAATTTAATAATTAAAGATCCATTTATGCATTTTGGTAGGAAAGTGTAAATATTAGAAAACAAACTTTTGAATATAGAGTAATGCATCATACTTACATAAGCAGTAGAAGGTAATGGAAATAGATTATCAGTTGCTACATCTCTAAAGAATTAATTTAGATTCAGATAATAAATATATGCTAAGTACAGCATTTATTCAACTTAATATTTTAAGGAAAGCTATGAGATAAATACATTTATATATAGGTTGGCTTTACCAAAAGGTCTAATGGCATTTTTTTCTTGAGATGTCTTAATATGATTGTAAGCACTATGCAATGTCAGAAATTTAAAATAGTCATGTATAATTTCAGTTTCATTCCCAAAATGTAATTATGTGGTAGATAAGAAACCATTCATATTAAGTAACATGAATAAAATGCAACAGTGTTAATGTAACATATATCTATATTTTACTAATCCGGTTCAAACTAGGGAATAATAAAGAACAATTTCAGTGGGAGAAAAATCTATTTTCAAGATAAATACTATATATTCTATAAGAAGTACACATTTTAAGAATTGGGAAAAACAGAGCCAGCTATTTATGTATTCATTCATTTATTTATATTCTCCATGATATTGTTCAGAGATTTGAGTTCATTTAGTTGCAAAGCACATATTTTGAGATGGCAAAGTGCAAATTAAAGTAGAAAATCAAGATTAAGAAGACAAATGTACAAATAAAACAGGAATTCTAGATTATTGATCAGTGTTTTTTCCCAACCCTATCATTACACCTCTTCCTTGTAACAAATATTTTGCAACTTATTTACTATTCAATATGTTATTAATAATGTAATCTACATAAGTAATAAAAATGCCATAACCTAATGCAAAGGAAAACTAAAATTAAAAAATATATATAAAATACTTTGGCAAGATTTCACTAGAAGACACAAAGAAGTAATCAGATACTTGGATCTAAATGTTGACTCACCATGTCCAATTTTGAATCAAAAGTTTAGTTTATTATATTTCAAACAAGCAGTACAATTAATCAAAGTATGCACCTAAACTATCAACACAGTTGCCATCTTAATGGTAGCTTGTTTATGCCAGCAGCGAAGAAGCCTGGAGAGCGAGTGGCGATGAAATCACAAAAGGCGTTGTCCACAACTTGCCAAGAATTGAATATTTTTCCTTGCAAGAAGTGGTCCAAAGCCTGGAAGAAGTGGTAGTCAGTTGGTGCAAGGTCTGGTGAATATGGTGGATGACAGAGTTTCCAAGTCCAGCCTCTGTAGTTGGAGCTGTGTTGTTTGTGCGATGTAGTAACATATTTCATTGTTGAGTTAGGAAGGAGAAATCAGGCATCTATAGTCTTGTCCCTTCCTCTTTTTATCCAGCTAGAAGTAGGGTGCCTTCAAGGAACACATAATCTCTTCCCTATTTCATAGGGAGGACTGCCTTACCAATACTAAAGTGAGCGGATAGATAAAATATTTGAGATTCCAAGCAGAGAGCTTCTTTGGCTTTACATTAAGCTGTGTCCTCCCACTTCATCATTACTGTAATAAGTGATATTTATGCTTCCATTTGCTACAAATGTTTTTACAATTTTTCCAGAATTTGAGAAAGGACTGTAACAAATACTAAGTTTACTCTCAGTAGTGAGATGTAAAGGGAATCATGATTATGTAAATTTTTGTTAATAAAAAGGAAACTAACAGGTTTTTGTAGGGAAAGCAATGTTTTTCTGACTACTTAATTCTAAAGTAAAATTCTCAGGTAGGAAATTTAGAACATGCATGATGTCATGAATAATGCCATTATTTTAAGCAAGTGGATGGACAAATTTCATGTCTTTTAGTCATAGTAATTGTCTAAGTTTCCCCATAAACCAGCTCTGAAACAAAAACTTGCATGCAGGAAGTTCATTAGGGAGTACACTTACGAAAAAAACCTGTGAAGAAGTGAGAGAAGCAAGATTAGGTAGAGGAAGAAATGAACTGAGGGTCAGTTGAAAAGAGGCATCAGCCAAACCGACAGGGAGTTCTGGAGCTGAGACAACACTTAGGGTGGTCCCTACATTAAGAGGACAGGACTAGGCCTTTGTACCACTGCAATGTTAAGTGACTTGAAGTCTACTGCACCTCAGAGAGGTGACATAACCATGCGCCAGGCGGCAACCATCAGCTGAGGACAATTCTCAGAGAAGGGCTCAGCTGTGAGCTGTCAGCAGTCAACACATCTGACAGCTGGGAAATAAGGGATTCACTCCCCAAGGGGCAATCTGGGCAACACACTGCAGAATCCATTACAGTCCACCACTAGCATTTCTCAGACCTACTTGCTTCTCTAGAAAGTTCATCTCATGTCCAAGATTCTGGTTTTTTTTTCCCCTGTAGAAACCTAAAAGAGGAAGATAAGTGGTATGATCCACAGCCCTTGTTGCTATTGCTGGTTTCAATACTACAACTGAAACTCACAATGCCTTTCTTCTACACGCATGCTAGATTGCCTTCACTTTTAGCTAGAACTTCTGCTAGTCTAGGTGGCCTATTTAGCAAGCTCACCCACGCCCTCATCCCTGAGACTTCTAAGCCCATGGCCATCATTCCCTTCTCAGGCCATGGGAACTGTACTTGTTCATCTAACAACAAAATCAAGTAAGGGGTACCAAGAGATGCAGCCATGGATCACCTAAGTTGCTATACACATTCTTCTGTACTCCCATATGTGACAGCAGTCCTATCTACTACTGATGACAGGGGTCACTCACTCCTGCCAGTACATGGGCTCCTTTTCTTGTCTGCTGGTCTATTGGACGGAGGAGCCTGAAGTGACTGAAAGGAGCCATAATTTAAAGTCCAGTGGGGTGCTTACTGGGTCCTCCAATGGAAACATTACACCTTTCAGAACGAGAAGCCTGGGCAGGAGAGAAACCACAAATTCTCCACACGGCTGCTGGAAGTAGGGACACTACTTTTATGTGTTCCTTAAGTCATATATTCTATTAGGAACACAGAATCATATAATAGTTGTTAATATAAAGTGTACTATGTATACCTGTGCCCAAATGCACCTTCAAAACAGCATAGCATTATTCTATCAACAACAGGTTCTGGGGGGCATCTTACGTGATAGGATAAGTAGATCCAGTGGACATATCAGTTTCATATTGCTGCTTTAACAAATTTACTGGGTTAAAGCAAAACAAGTTTACTATCTTACATTTCTGGTGGTCAGAAATCCTAAAATCAAGGTTTTTGCAGGGCTACATTTCTTCCAGAAGTTCTAGGGAAACCTAGAACTTTGCTTTTTCCAGCTTCTAGAGGCCAGCTGCATTTCTTGGCTCCTGGCTCTACCTTCATCTTTACAGCCAGCAGTGTAGCATCTTCAGATCTTCTTCTCTGACTCTGATTTTATAATCACATTGCCTACTCACGCTTTCACCCACCTGCCTCTCTCTTATAAGATCTCTTGTGATTATATTGGGTCCACCTGGATAAGCCAGGCTACTCTTCCCATCTGAAGATCTTTAATTCAATCACATCTGCAAAACCCCCTTTGCCATGTAAGGTAACATATTCACAAGTTCTGAAGATTATAACATGGATATCTTTGGGGAGGCATTATGTAGCCACAGACATGTATCCACTGGCACACATTATATACTGAAAAGTGGGCCCCTTGCTCTGAAACAGTGCTTTTCAGGATCCCATATCTGCATAAGTCTTCAGATAATGGTGCTGGTCAATGAATGTCCTGCGGGTAGAGAAGGCAAACCCATACCAGAGTAGATATCAATCTCAGTAAAGTTGAATCACTGACTCTTCCAAGGTGGAATGTAATCAACTATCCAGTAAGCAGCTGGCTGGTCTCCTTGAGGGATCATGCTGTCTTAAGAGCTTAGTGCTGGTATCTTTTGCTGGCAGGGTGTATATTTGGTAGTAGCAGTAGTTATATCAGCATTATTCAGTGAAAGCCCTTGCTGTAAGTTCCATGCGTAATCTTTGTCCTTGCTACCATACATAGCTTCCATCTCTGCACCATTGCTACTCCAGCCACGTGCTTTTTGTGCCATCATTGGGTGGACAAGAACAGAGGCTAGCTAATATCAACTGGTGGAACCATCCTCTCTACGTGGTTGTTCACTGTCTCTAATGGGCATCACCATGTGATTCAAAGATAGTCACACTTTGTGCTCACTCCCATAAGTCCAGTCACATGCCTCTTTTACAGACCTCCTTCTCCCCAATCTTCTTTCTACTTTCAGGCCCCTGAGCAAACAGCCAAGCCATCTGCCACTACCCATGAGTATTACATATCCTTACTTCAGGCTACTTCTCTTTATGTGCAAAACAGATGATCACATACACTGCCTGAAGTTTGGACCATTGAGATGGTTTTGCTTTATTGCTATGAGGATTGTAGTGCAGTAGCAGTCCGTTTTCTGCCTTACCCACTTACCAAGTCAATCTATGCATGAATGAAGCGCAGCCTTTTTCCTCCTCCACCAGTCAGTCATAAGGGACTTCCTACACCTACCTTATTGCAGGGGCTTATCTTAGCTTAGAGACAGGTCCTCATGCAATAGTGGTAGATGACATAGGAGTCTGGCCTTATACTCATGCAGACTTGTGTTCTGGCCCAGCTCATGACTAATTCTGGGTGTATCACCTCCACCTTACCATAGATTGATGTTCGGCCCACTGGACCTTATGAGTTGAAGGGTCTGACAAAACCCAGCTCCTGATGGCAGTTCTAGCCACTTGACAACTGATGGTGATCACTTGACATCTCACGGTGATCACTTGACATCTCACAGTGAAGTGCTCTGTCTCTATCAGGACCCAAATAGTATGCCAAAAGCCATTTTTCCCATAATATATAATTTTATTTTATTTTTGCTAAGGATCACATGGTCTTGCTCCAGAACCCATTGGCTCTTCATTGTGATTTTTCCACTCAAACTTCCCATTCATTCCACAGCATCTTTTCCTGCCACTAATACATCTAATTTCATTGGCTCTGTCATGGTGTATGGTCCAAGAAACAGAACTGCTTGTCCTGCAGCCTAAAAATGATATAGAGCCTTTTCCTGCTGTGGGCACCACTTAAAGCTGATAGTCATCTATATCATCCAGGACATGTGTCAGAGCAATATTCTCAAGTAAATATGATATCTTTAGAACCCAACAAAGCCAGCAGATGTTAGTCTTCCTTCATTGTAATAGGAAAAATGAGATGTAATAATTGACCCTTTGCTTTGTAGAACACTTTTCTTGAACCTCTCAAAAGCTTGGGCTGTTGCACCTGCAAGTGCATGCCCATCTGCAGGTATCCCACCCTAGTTACCTCCAGTGAAAGTTTCAGCAATTGCATGGCTACATCAAACACATGTCAGGGCTATCAATGCACCCTCTATCATCAGTGATGATCTGTTAGTTTTCTATTGCTGTATAACAATATTACCACAAACTTAAAATGACACTCACTAATTCCCAATTTCTGTGCATTAGGAGTCTGGGCATGGTTTAGCTCTATCCTCTGCAAAGCTCTAATCAAGATGTCAGCTGGGGCTGCAGTCTCAACTGAGATTCAACTGGAAAGAAACCACTTCCAAACTCATACGGTTTTTGGCAGAATTCAGTTAATTTCAGGCTGCCAGACTGAGGACTCAGTTCCGTATTGGCTGTTGGCCAGAGGCTATCATCAGCTCTTTATCACATAGATCTGTCTGTATGGTGGCCTCCAACATGGCAGCTTGTTTCTTCAAAGCTAGCAAGGGAGAGAGGATCCCAGCAAGATAGGAGTTATAATAGTATGTAACTTAATCATGTAAGTATAATCAGGCACATCTTGTCACTCTTGACATATTCTATTTACTATTCTTACACAAAGGGAAGGGTTTATACGAGGGCAGGGATATTAGAAGATGGAGGTCATGGGTGTTACCTTAGAAACTGTCCATTACAGATGGGGTCCTCATTGCCACCCAAACAGTGGATAATCCAGCTGCAAAATCCTATTTTTAGAGTCTGTTTCTTCAGACTCTTCCCTATGCCAACTGACTTAAGTTGGGTTTCCTGGGAAACAGACTCAGCAATGGAGAATTGCATTCAGAAAGTTTAATGTGGAGTGCTTTCAACAATACTACTAGTGAATGAGAAAAGCAGGATCAGTTAAGAGAAACAAACTGAACTGCAATGCAACTGCAACAAGGCCTTAGCTAATAACATGAAGAGTTCCAGGAGGTGGGATGGCTCTTCAAAATCATCCTGAATCAAGATCAGAGTGCCAAGTCTTTGTGTTCACATTGACCAGTTATTTGATGCTGGCTCTCCTTGGGGAGAGGTTGTAACCTGGGATAAGACAGCTCTCTAAGGCCAAGAGCAATTTTTGGGAAGGGGGTTAATTTTGAGCATCCAACAGTCAATTCTC
Source organism: Lepilemur ruficaudatus (assembly GCA_963574885.1). NCBI lineage: Eukaryota > Metazoa > Chordata > Mammalia > Primates > Lepilemuridae > Lepilemur > Lepilemur ruficaudatus. The sequence continues at coordinate 16,057 of CAUYRT010092677.1, read as the reverse complement.
TATAGCTGGGGGAATAAATGCCTCAGACCTCAAGGGGTATCTGGGAGGCACCACAGTAGTAATCTTTAACAAAATCCAAAGGCATAATGTAACATATAATTCAGTAAACTTTCTGGTGCCTTGACTTGATTAAAGGAAAAAAATTTAGGCCCCAGGGGCATGAATGGATTTTTATGCTTTTAATTATTTTCCATAAATATTTTTTTCCAGACAGGTTACTTATAGATGCTAGATAGGGAATGCACTTTACAAGATGCTGGAATTGGGGTATCGGACTCTAATGTAGGAATGTTTCAGCTACAAGTAACAGACTACTTCATTAATTGTAGCTGAGAAAATTAGTTTTTTTTTTTTTTTTTAACATAAAAATAAGTTTGAAACTTTATTCAATGGCTCTATGATGTCAGGGTCAGTATCAGTGATGCTCTTGGCTCTGGTGCCTCCTGTCTCCTTCTTTCACATGAAAAGAAAGAGAGAGAGAAGTAGTACCAGCAGAGTTTCCCTCATCTTGCTGTCCTGAATGTGTCACAAAGCCAACCCTAGATGCAGGAGAGCCTCAAAGAGAGGATATTTCACTTTTCCCAATCTCTAGAGTGGAGGCAGGCAAGGAAGAAGAAGATTTACAATGGGTGTGGGTGAGCCCAATAATATTGCTTTCAAAGTAGCTTTCTGTTTTGCTGTTTGAAGCCAGATCCACAAGCTTTAAAGACCAGATGAAAGATGATAAAACGCCATCATTTGACTGAGAAGCCAAATCAGGTTTATTATTTGGATGGAAGACCATCTGTGTCATTCAGGGTCCAAACAGCAAAACAGACAAGTGCATGCCAGGTAATTAAGAGAGAGAATTGAATATGGGGAAGTAATTGCAATGGTATTGAAGGAACTGAAAAGCCTAAAAAGGCTTTTCAGAGAGAGACAGAGAGAGACATCTCAGGGATTAGTGGCATGAAGCCACTACAATCCCTAGGGCTGGAGAGCGGCTAGAAAGAAATGTTGTTACCAGATTCCAGGAGCTGGGCTGCTCAGTAAGAACTGGTTCCACAAGAGGTTACCTGGTTCGAACTGAACCATGGAAGGAGAAGCCAAGAGCAGGAATCACAAAGGAGATGATGCCTAAAGGAGGGAAGGAGAGAGGGGGTGGGGAGAGATAGAGATTCTTCCCTCTGCACTTTCTATTAAACCATTTTCCTTTACAGGCTAAAGATAACTTGAACCTAGCTGGCAAGGGAGGCCTGGAAAATGTAATTTGCAGGGGTCATTCCCCTGTTGTACAGAGCAGAGCAGGAGAATGCAGAGGAATGGACTCAGGAGGAATAAGCAGATTATTGGCTTATCATCCCACCAGCACAGAGGTGGACTTTAGAAGTACCTGTAGGGATGCCACAGTTTTCCTTTGCAAGCAGTGTTGTCTTTGCTCTACCACATAAATTAGTAATTAAACTGGTTTCCAACATTTAACATCATATAATTAAGATTATTTTCTCTAAACTAATAAAATACTGTCACTTATCCTAAACTAACTCAGGAAGATTATAAAATATTTTTCATAAATTTTATGTTCTAAAGACATTTTTCAATGGCTTCTGGCCTAATTTGAAGGCAAACCTGATATGATATCAAAAAAGGGCAAAATATTTTTAAGAGAATTACTTATGAAGAACTAGTAAACTGACTTCTTACTTTCAAAATATAAAAGTAAACTATTTATAAAAACAGGAAGTCAAACAAGGCAGGGCTAAGATTTTGATGTTAATTACAGATTAATTAACAGAAAACATGAGCTATGGATAATTTATAATTTTTGGACCTCAAGGTATGCCATAGCCACCAGCCTTTTGAGAAGGAACTATGTTTTGACTATTACATGTAAAAATGTAGCCAGACAGTGACAATTTCAAAAACTCACTGAATTTATGAAAGCAAGCAACGTACTTTGTGAATTAATAAATTATTTAAGAGCAGGTATTTTAGAGAAACAACTATTGTCTTTGGATTCTATTTTTCTTGTCATGCCAAGATACAGTAAATCTGTATTTGTGTATAGGACCCTGTGTTAAGAAAAAAACAACAACAAAAACCAATTTCCAAATCCTAGTGTCTATAACTAAAACTGTATAACTGTTTTGTTACTTCCTCTAGCACAAGATTGGGACATACCTCAAATAAGGAACCATTAATTTATTAACATAATGTTAATAGTATTGCGTGCCTGGTAGTGTGCTAAACAAGTACTTTATATATATATTATTTATGTTATTTAACTTAACCCTCAAAGAATTTAATGAAGTAGGTACTATTACCCCTCCCTTTACTGATGAGAAAATATAGCCTGAGAGAGGTTAAATATCTTTTAAAACAAGACCATGCTTAGTATAATCAGTTTAGAGCCATTTAGATATATCTGGATATCTATATGTGACAATAACTCTATTAAATACATTTCAAGGAAACTTTGATATGATAAAATTGCTATTCTATATAAGAATTTCAATGGTCTTTTAGTATCTGTGGATATGTAATTTAAACTATTTAATCTTAGTAATAAAGATCAATCTAATAACATATATTTAAGTTTTCAAGGTTGAAATGCTGTGGTTTTTAAATTTCTCTTTTTAGGACAGTTACATTTTATATAACTTTCTATAGCAGTTGTGAAAAGCTGTGATTTGCATTCAAATATGTATTACTGAATTCACAAATTTAAAAAAGCATATACTTATATTTTAGAATAATTTTTCAGGAATAAAAATGTCAATATATAACTCAAGCCCCCTAGAACCTAAATATCTTATTTGTGGGAAAACTTGGACATACAATTTATATCTTTTAAAACTAATATGAATACAAAGGAAAAAACATTAACTCTTTTTTTTTTTGCAGACAGGGTCTCGCTCTATTACCCAGAGTAGAGTACAGTGGCACTATCATAGCTGACAGTAACCTTGAACGCCTAGGCTCAAGTGATCCTCCCGCCTCAGCCTCCAGAGCAGTTAGGACTACCGGCATGTGCCACCATACCTGGCTAATTAAAAATTTTTTTTGTAGAGATAGAGTGTGGCTATATTGCCCAGGCTGGTCTTGAACTTCTGGCCTCAAGCGATCCTTCTGCCTCAGCCTCCCAGAGTGCTGGGATTACAGGTCTGAGCTACCGTGCCTGGCCAAAAAACATGAATTCTTAATGCCTACCAATTGCTCAATATCCCAAGACCCTATAAATATAGTTGCTTAAAGAGGTCAAGATAGCTTAGAGATTCAATGTGTTATTTATGTTTAATAGAATTTCAATTGCCATGTTGAATTTTTCTGCTCAGTTTGGAGTATTAAATATATAAAATATATTTTATTTTAAAGTGCAGTGTCATATTTGTTAAGAATGCAGAATCCCGTTACCCTTAAAAAGCCAAGGTCATCGAAGAAGAGTGAAGCATTTCTTCACTCTGCAAGCCTGAGCTATTTATTTTTCAAACTGCTGTGAGCTACCAAGCTTGTTTTAAATGCTCACAGATACCAATTTTGTTTTTAAATGCTCCAATACATTATTGTACAAATCCAGGAAACAAATTCAGACTCTTGACCACAGCATTTTCAGCAGTTTTGATGTGCCTGATAATATACATGCTTCCTGTGTTTGTAATCTTGTAGTATTAGTACAAATATTAACCTTTTAAATGAAATTGACTACCACCACCAATCTGTCTTCTTACATACACATTATGTTTCTGGCCGTGTTAGTTACTACATCGGCACTGGTGGCTTCCTTTAAAAAACATCTTTAAAGATACAGAGTAAAAAAATGTAAATGTGACAAGAGTTCAAAAAATTGTGGTCCAGGTTTGCAATATTAAGTGGAAAAGAACGACAAAAATCTGTGATCATAAGGGTGAAAGATGAAGCCATGGTCTTCTTACATGGCCACAGACAAGAGATTCTTTTGAAAAATGAACATACCAACCACAAAGACTGAAAAATACTACGCCAGTAATCAAATGGGCAAAGGTAGGATTTGCCTTAGCTCAACGCTATTCTTTTAGGGCCAAAGCGTCGTGAACTTCGGTCTAGCCTATTCTGACACCGAACCCGCCCAGTGCGGCCCCCCAGGCCCCACTCCTCCAGTCCCCCCTTCCTAACACAAACGCACACACACGCCCAGCCCGGCCCCAGCAAAAAGCTAAGATGGCAGCGAGGAAAGTAGGAGAGCTGCGCTCAGTGGGGCTGGAAAAATAAAAGCAAAGCCCTCTGCATTCTTTCATTCTGCATAGTTCCTTGAATAACAAGTACCCCGCCTCCTCCCCTCAACACGTGGGCTGCGTAAAGGCATTCAGTAGTAGAGCTCACTGGAGTGGTGGGAGGGGACGCTTGCGTGACTTATTACGAGAAACCCACATCTCTGATATGCAGCGACGGTTCAGGTGACCCTTGCAACTTGCCTTGGGGACTACACTCCCCTTCACGTCCTCTACAGTGGAATTAGGGGTGATTCCAAACGCCCTCTCCTTCCTGGCATGCGCCCACTCCCGGCTATCCCAGGGGAGCCATCCAAGGTGCCCAGCTGCCAGGGCGGTAGCGGCGGCTGTAGCAGGGACCCAGGAGCGCGCCATGAGGGGGCAGGAAGAGGAGGAGGAGGAGGGAAAAAAACGCTGCACTGGCTATCAATTTAGAGTACAGCGAACGCTGCCGTGGAAGGAAATGCTGCCAACCGCAACAGAAACGCCACCCTCTGATACCTAAGTGAGCATGTGTGCGACTCTGCGCACGCCTAGTTGCACAGCTCAATGACATCAGAGTTTTTAGGAAATTATCCAGTTTCCGGGTTTTATATGTACCCGGGAGGCTCAGGAAGGGGCCTGTCAGGGACTGTATAGTAAGAACAGAAGCAAAATTAAGGAACGGGTGGGAAGAACGCGGAGACCAGTGGGTCACTGTCCATTAGAAACTCTAAATGGGCAATGACTGCACATGCCACCAGGTGAGACTGCGCTAGAAATGTTTCTCTGTGCAGGCTGCATTGATTCATTCAACCATTATCTATTTCTTTCCTGCTTATAGCTGCTAGACTGTGATAGAAGCTGGGAATGTAATGTGTGGCCGACACAGACACGATTCCCACCCTGTGGAAAAGTCTAATGTGTTTTGTTTAGTGTGTGTTACCATTTGTGAAAAGCTATGTGCCAAGGATTGAGGGAAAAGCTCTAAGTCCTCCCTGAATCTCATGAGATAGGTATTATTTTGAGCATTATTCAGAGGAGAAAACTTGCCCAAAGACATACAATTATTAAGTGGAAGAGTCAGGATCCAAATCTAAGGCTGTCTGATTTCAGAGCCTTTTAGCTACCCTGCTGGCTCTTGCAACAGTAATGCACCCTTGCAGTGCATACCTGTCAGGCCTTTAACTCCACTGTTAGAATTTAGCTGCCTCCACACCATTGTCTTGGCTCTCACTACAGGTTCGGCGGTGGGGGTCAGGGGCTTCCTGTTCAACATTGGGGTATGTAACTGTGCTGAAGCATTGAGATAGAAATTTAGCTTAACAAACACTTATTAGATACTTCCTACTGCAAAGTTCTACACTGGGGCAAATAAACAATAAGCTCTGCAGGAACATATAGAATAGTTGAGGAAAAAAGACAAATGCAAAACTTGTTTAACAAGGCTAATCACTGTACTAAAATACTATGATTCCACAGTCCTTCATTCCTGTTTTCATTATCCCCTTTCTAGCTATCTTTTAAAAAAAATCTAGATGGCATTCATGCATCATTTAAAGCTCCAGATAAAATACACTCCTTTCAGCATCCTTCCATCCTAAAGCTAGAATTAATTTACTTCCTTACTTTAATTTACTTCCTTACTCCTTGCTTGTTTTTACTTTTCAAACACTAAGCAGGATTTTTTTTTTTTTCAATACGAGGCCATTCAAAGAAGAGGCACAGCTATAAGAACTGCTAAGGAGATGAAAGATAGAGTACCGGGATGACAGGATTTAGAAACGATTTTGTCAGGACTATAAATTAGGAAAACTCTTCAAATTGAGAGTCAAAAGGGTAAAACTTAATAGGAATCAGGGTGCATGGGCACATACATTTCTAGAGCATTTACTTAGATGGGGTCAGTAGAATTGCTTGGAACGGAGGACTCAGCAACTGTTATGTATTTATAGATAACAATGATAAGATCTGACATTTTCATAATTATAGTCAAGAATTATCTTTAACAATGTAAATATGGGCAGAAAAAGAAAAGCCATTAAGTGACTACTGTAGAGAGATAAAGGTGCACCCCTAGGGTGAGTGAGGAATCAACAAAAGAATAATTTTTAAAAATTCTTTTGCATTAAGATTTGGCTCTGAGGTAACTGTTGAGAACAAGTCATTTGGGAATGACTCTGGCTTGTGAATACTTGCCTATCTTCTGTTAATTCTACTTTCACAGAAAAAAGAATGAACTAGATTACTACTTGTCCGTGTAAATAAAAGATACTGTACACAAATCCTAATGACAAAAAATCCAAAGTAAGATCGCTAAAGGGACTTCCAATTCGGATGGCCCTCTCTTCCTCAAATTATGAATTAACCAGCACTGTTCACAGTAAATCTTCATGTTGGCAGCAAAGACTTGGGGGAAAGGTAACAGGAGTGCGAACCACTCTTCCTCTGGCGATGGGCACATTCCTTCTTTCTTTCAGATCCTACCTGGTTCTCTCACCTGGAGGGAACCTGAAGTCGAACGCCGCTTCTGACAAGCCAGCCTTCCCAGCACTTTCCTTACTCTTCCTCAAGCTTCTAGTAAAACCCGGAGAAGTGGAGTCCCTTCAGATTCTGCACAACGCGACATCCCCACGCCCAAAGCCCGGAGGCTGAGGGAGTGGTGGCGGAGAAGGGGAGTGGGGGTGGGGAAGGAAGGGGCTAGTGTTACTGAGCATGTGCGAGGAGTGGCGCATGCTCGGTGCGGCCGGCAGCTTCCCATTGCGGGTAGCCCCGGCGGTGGCAGCGGTGGTGGTGGTGGTGGCGGCAGCGGCGGCACCGCCTCCTCCTCACACTCCCGGGGTGGCGGGGTTAGATGAGCGGCCCCAGTAGCGGCGAGGGCGGTGCGGGGGGGAAGAGGAGGAGGAGAAGGAGAAGGAGGAGGAGGTCGCTGTCTTTGTAGTCTCCCAGCTGCGGGAGCCGGAGGCCGCCACCGGAGCCATCGTCGTTGGAAAAGGGCTGTGTGTGCGCGCGCGTCTGCCCGCCCGACCCGCGGGGACGAGGCGGCGGCGGCGGCGGCGGCGAGGATGATGATGTGCGCAGCGACTGCCTCCCCTGCCGCCGCCTCCTCAGGGCCCGGCGGGGACGGATTCTTCCCAGCCGCCACCTTCTCTTCCTCCCCGGCGCCGGGGCCGCTGTTCATGCCGGTTCCCGAGGGCTCCGTGGCTGCTGCGGCGCTGGGGCTGGGACTGTCGGCCCCGGACTCCCGGGGTCACTACCAGCTGCTGCTGTCAGGCCGGGCCTTGGCCGACCGCTACCGGAGGATTTACACAGCTGCGCTCAGTGACAGGGACCAGGGGGGCAGCAGCGCTGGACACCCGGCCTCCAGGTGCGTCTCCAGGGTGCCCTTCCTTGCGCCACATGCCGTGTGTGCACCGGTGTGTGTGTGTGTGTGTGTGTGTGTGTGTGTGTGTGTGTACGTACGTACGTACCTACGTAGGTATTTACTGAGCTTTCAATTAGCGCCTGATGCTGGATGGTGAAAGTACTCACCGAGATAGGAGGGTGCGGTGGCTGTAGTTTCTGCTCTAAGTGTGTGTGGTCTATGTCGGGGGTTAGTGAGGATGGTGGGGTAGCGTGTGATGCTAGAAAAGGTGATTGTGCTGGTTGGCTATGACACGTGTGTGTATTGTTGAGGGAGGAGAAGGCATGGGTAGAGGGTAAGAGCGTGATACACGAAGAGAATTTGCAAGAGTGGTGAGGGAAGTGGTGTTTCCAGTGTCTCTGCCGCAATGTTATTTGCACGTCCCCCCTCTCCCATGACATTCCTTCTTCCCCTTTCCATCCCTCTTAAAAGAAATTTACCTTTCACGCAGGGGAGCAACGGTACAGGTTAAGGATAATGTCCTATTTATAGGATGAGTTTTAGATAATCACGCTGGGGGATAGGCATGAGGTTTTGTTTTAAGAGATTTATATAGACGTGAAAGGTATCTGACAGATTTTTAGAGCTGTACTTTGATAACTGGGTCTTTTGGTCTTCTAGAAATGAGGTTGCAGCTGCTCTTGTGTTCTGATGTCCCATCAGCCATTTCTATGCATCTTCTTTTCTATTTCTTCTGTTACTTACAGGCTTTAGAGAAGAGGGGGTTTTGTAGGGAAAAATGGAAACCTGAAGAACTTCAAAATATGACAGCTGGTATAGTGTTCAACTGCCACCAGCTATAAAATTTAAGTAGCTCCTAGATCTCTTCCAGTTAGGCTAGCTGCACCTTCAGCTTACTTGATGTAGATGTTAGATTACTTTCATTTTCTTTTTCTTAAAATGTGGGTGCCTTTTTTGCTAAGGACCCTCCTATTGTTTTCTTTTCCTTGCCTTTACATGCCACCTACCCTGAAGGTTGGAGTCTTTGCTTCACCAGCTTTGACAGCGGGAATTGGGAGTTGGCTTCATCTTTTTTTCCCACAGCTTCTTGCAATACATGGGGAAAGTACAGTAGGATTTTGTCAAATGTGTTAAAGAGTTTACTGTATTTATTGAAAGTGCTGTTTTTTAGGCAATCGCCAGATGTCTTTTTCTTCCATTATGAAAGGGGCTGGGACTAGGCTGTCAGTCAGGTATTTGTAGTTTATTACTATGAATCCTGTCTTATCCATTGTAGAAAGTTGTAAAGGTAGAGCTTTGTTCACACTTTTTCTGAGCAAACCAGTCTTTTTATGTCTGTGATTGTTTACAGGATTGGGCACATCAGTACTTTAATCATATGGATATAAATGTGTGTAACTGGCCTTTGCTGTCTGAACTAAAGGCCGGAATGGCACAAAGCTATTTCTTGCCATTGTTTGTCAAAATAGCACAAAGCCACATTAGACAGTTTGCTTTGATAATTAGGCATAATTTTGATCTGTGAGTATCTAAATTATGGAACTGTAGGTATGCTTTTAAAAACCCCTCTCAAAGAATTTATTTTTTATGTTGTTTCCAGACTTATGCAATAATTTGTGACTGGTATATTCCTGTTATAACTTTCTACTGCTATACTTGTGTAATAATATGATTTCTATCTATTTAGAACTATATTAACAATTTAGACAAAATTAATATAGGTTAATCACATACATAAAATTTATGAATGATTTTTAGTCTTTGGTCCATTTTTGTACAAACTGTCAATGAAAAATATGAAGAATTAGTTCAAGTATTTCAAGAACTACTCATGGAAACCAGGCTTAATGTTGTATGATACTGCTTGCTAATGCTTGTTCACAACATTGTTACAGTTTACATGATCTTGTTATGAAGAATAGCCTGCAACTACTCTTTACTGATTAAGAAAAACTCTTTATTTGATTGAGAATTAACCACATTTATTATTAAAGATGATGGGGAAGGTAGAGCTGGGATTTAGGCTCTGAATTAATGATATAATTATTTGTATAGGAGCACTAGTTGAGTTAGAGAAGATGAGATCATTCAGAGACAGAAAATGGAGCAAGAATAGAGGGTGAAGCTCTACTGAGCATCAAGTTTAAAGGTGTGAGAGGAGACAGTGAAAGAAAAAAGAAAATAAGAAAATTAAGAAGAGATCCATGAGAAAGTGGCACGTTTGGCTCTAGGAAAGTAGATTGAAAATTCTCAGAAGTGTTAAGTGCTGAAAAAAATGAGAACAGTTTTCAGGTCACTGGTAACTTTGGAGGAAGTGGTCAGAGTACAGGGATGTGGTGAGAAGTGAATGGAATGTGTCGAGGTAACTTAGGGGGGTGAGGGTAGGATTTTCAAGTGTAAGAGGCTGAGATACTCAAATATGGAGGATAAATGGAGAAGGAGGAAGTAAAGAAGTGAGATAGAGAGGGGATAATTAACAGGGAGAGGTCAAAGGGAGATCTCAGGGACAGATGTAAGATAAGTGGAGAGGTTTGCCATTTAAAAAAGTTAGGGGCAAGTCTTCCTTTAATATAGAAGAAGAGGTAAGTATTTGTAAATATAAAAACTGGGAGTTTATTGAGGGTAGGAACCATAGCCTGTTCATTTTTGTAATCTCAATGTCTAGCACAGTTTTTGACATGCATTCTGTAAACATCAAGTACCTCTTGGGTGCCAGGCACTATTGTACATGTTGAAGATGTAGCAGTGAACAAAATAGACAAGTTCTCTACTGTCTTGGAAGATCTACTTTAATGGGAGAAACAAACAACTGAAATTTCAGTTAGTGATAAGTAACTATGAAGGAAATAAAACTGATTGCATGTGATGGAGCAATTTGTACTAGGGTTATTTTAGGTGATGTGGTCAGGAAAGGTCTCTTTGGGAGTTGGCATTTAAGTCAAATTGTAATGATGAAGAATTAGATCCAGAGGAAGAGTGTTTCAGGAGATTATAAAGGCTCTGAATTGGGAACAAGCTTGTGTTCAGGAAACAAAAACATGGCAAATGTGTTCTGTCAGTGTCCACTGAATTAATTACTATGAATTATGCTTTAGGTGTAGGGTTGAGAAACTGAGGGATTCAAGCCTAATGGAGTTAGCGACTTTAATGACATTCTAACAAAGTGGTCAAGAACTTGGATGCAGAAACTAGACTGGTTTTGAATCCTGGTTTCGTCATTTGCTAGTTGTGTAACCTTGGGTATATTATATAACGTCTGTGCCTCAATTTTCTTACTGTAGAATGGGGATAATAATAAGGTGGATTGTTTTGTAGATTAAATGAATCAATATATGTGCTTGACATATTAAGTGCTATAAACATTAGTTATTTTTTGTGCTGAGAATCAGGGGTTGGGGACTTGAAGAGAAGGCAAGGATCATATCTTGCTCTTCTATTTTTGGTCTCAATAATAGTGTAGAATGTGGGAATAACTCTTTGATTTATTCAGTAACCAGATAAATATGTTTTTGGATGAATGAGGCCAATCAAAATTGGAACATTCTCTTGGGGAAAGGAGTTGGATAGGAAGTGAATAAAGGAATATTTGATCAGTTCTGAATATGAATGGTGGTATAGCCATACACTTGGGAAGCAGCATAGCACAGTGGCCAAATGTTAGGGCTCTGGAAGCAGACTGTCTTAGTGCAAATCCTGTTCTATCTTTTTCTATCTAAGTTGGGCAAGTTAATTAGATTTTCTTTGTCTTTTTCTTATGACCTTACAGAGTTTTCAAAAGGACATTATGTTTGCACATGATAAGTGACCATTAAATGTAAGCTGTTGTTATTATTATTAAAGTCATATTTAAAATTCCAATCAGCATGATATTGTAAACTTTTCTGTTCAAAACAGAAATGGAGAAAAATAGTTGAGTTGATTCAGCGTTAAAGTGTGACTGGAGGTAAAAGAAAAAAGAAATTAAAGGTGATGTTTGGTCATATGGTAAAAAGGGAAGTGATGCCAGGAGGGAACTGATAGACAGGGAGATATAGAGTCAGGGTATCTGGGTCTTGAAGTGGTGGAAGAACAACGTTAGTGGAAACAATAAATAGATGAGATTTCTTCTCTAAACTGAACCCACTTTGTTCCTTCAGCTGCTTTATCTCATTCTTATTAGAAATGGCATTAACATTTGAGTCTGTCCTTCAGGTGCGTGGGATTTTGGTTGTAAGAGGTTAAGTAGTCAATTCAACAAATATTCAGGGATTATTACTTGGCACTAATCATTGGTCCTATAAAGATTTATAAGACACAAATCCTAGACTTGAGTTTATTGTCTCTCTGGGGATTTAAGATAAAAAGGCAGAGACTTATAAAAGTGTTAAATGAAATGATGAAGAAAGCATAACCTGTTATGACAAAGGCATGGCATTCTGGGCCAGCTCAAAAGAATGAGCAGAAGGGAGAAAGCACAGTTTATGTGTATGTAATGGTAAGAATTCTGTTAGAGCTAGGATGCAGGTTTTGAGGGAGAGAATTCATTCTGGAAGTGGAGGCTTTGGCTAGAGGGCAGGGCATCTTAGAGAGCAAGGTACGAATTAGATGGTTTTCAGTAGACACTGATCAACCCTGATGGTTTTGGTCTATGAAGCGACATTACTACAGGAGTCTGTAAGGAAGTAATAGGATTGAATCCATATATCTATATTTGTAGATAGGTAGTAATTTTCTTCTATATATAGCTGTTAATGTATGTTAATATATAATATAGCTGTTACATCTGTGGGATCCTGTAAACACATGTTAAGGCAAAAACTTCTCTGTTGGCATACTGGTAGATAGAAATGTGAAATGAGTTAGTCTCCCAGCTCAGGAGAAGATAAAAATGTTGCCTCTGGGCTTAAAAAGAAAATAAAGATGTTAATTTAAAAATACTTTTGCATCTTAAAATATTTGTTTAAAATATCAACAGAATAGTCTCTCTCTTTTTTCCCCTAATAAACAGGTTAACCATTCAGGTTTTTAGGGTAGGGGCTAGGTTAATTGAGGTTTAATTTACATGCAATAAAATTTACCCTCTTGAAATGTTCATTTGAAGACTCTTGGAACTGTCAGCACAATCAGGTATAGAACATTTCCATCACTTCAAAAAGTTTCTTCAGGTCCTTCTACCCCTAGCACTTGGCCACCGCAAATCAGTTTTCTATCACTAATATTTTACCTTTTAAAGAATGTCATGTAAATCTAGCTCCTTAAGGGCAAGGCCCCCCAGATATTTCATCTTTCTGTCTTCTATCCCTGTATTTTCTGTAAATGAAAGTTAGGCTTCATTAGGTGGTAGACATTTTTTAGCAAGAATATTTTTTATATAGTGCTAAGTACTGTATGTTGCATCCCATCTAAAGGTCATCAGGCTGTCTCACTATTTGATAATGCTAAGTTTGATTACTTGGGTAAGATGGTACCCACTAGATCTCTCCACTGTAAATGTATGCTTTTTCCATTTGTAATGAACAAGTAATCACAGGGTAATAACTTCAGCACATTGTGAATATCTTTCACCTAATGGTTTTATTAGCCTTCTTTGGTAATCCTTGTCTGAGTCAATAATTTCGTTATGGGTTTCAAAATGTTTTCTAAAAATAATTCTATTACTTCTTCTGTATTTATTAGTTGGTACTCTTCTGTAAAGAAGAGTTTTCCCTCATTGACTGGCAATGAACTGTAGTTCCTTTCTCCTCCTAAGAAAGCAGGGTAAATGCTTAATTCTGTCTCTTCATTAACCAAATCGGCATAGTAGTCGATGGTGGTGTGGTGGGTGTCATGTTTAGCCACCCACATTCTCCTTTTCAGGCACATATTTCCCTCATTATTGGGAATATTGGCAGGTAAAACTGATTGCAGTTAAATCCCTCTCCAGGTGTTGCATTGTGCCAGCAGAACTGTCTCCTCCAAAGTCATGCCTCCTCTTCAGGTGCAGTCTACAGTATCTATGCACTGTGGTAATGTAAATGCCCCCCTGGGGAACCTGCGGCCTCAAGGTTTTATTGAAAGGATTTGTTCTGTAAAATTTGGATTCAGTCAAAAGGCTGTACTCAAGGATCCAGAAGGCCACATGTGGCCCTAAGACCACAGGTTCCCCACCCTTTCCCAACAGCAGAGTTCCCCATAGTACTGGTTGTGGTCTTCCTGTGACTGTGTTGCAGTTCAGCTCCTTCTTCTGCTCAGTTGTACACCTTTCACTCCCTCACAGTGGTTGATTGGGAGGGCACTCTGCAATAAACTGCTGGTGTGCAGATCTGCATTTCAGAGTCTGTTTCCTTGAAACCCTACTACCGAAGACACTTGGTGCCAGGAGTGGTCTGAGGAAGTAGACTTTCAAATGAGATTTTGGAGCTGGTGTATTGGCTAGTTGGTTGGCAATGAGAATCCCATCCTGGTGGTAGATGGAGTACTGATAACCCTTGGCATGCACTGTAGCTGTGTGACTGTTGAAACTTTTGCTGGTGATGAATTGAAATGCTATTTTTGTGGAAGGGAATGCACTGATGGGTACACTATCTTAGGCTTTTGAGAGATTCAGGGAAATTATTAATTATAAGGACAATAATCAGATGGCTGTCAGTAGCATTGATAGATTGGAGAACGATAATGTAAGGCTGAAGATAATTAGGGGCAAAATGTAAAAGGAAATTTCTATAGCATCATGTACCATCTGTGGTAAGAGGAAAAGAAGCTGAGGATTAGGCCAAGACTTAATTTTAAGGGTGGAAGAGCTCCAGGGTGGGTTAAATTCTCAGCACGTCCGCTATGCTGTGGTCATTGCTCTCTGGTTGGGAAGTAATCCTTATCATAAGGATGGGTCATCTGAGTTGATGCCCTCGAACACCTTGAAACCCCAAATTCCTCCTAACCCTCTGGGTCTGCAGAAGTGGCCCCCTTCTGCTGGCTAGAGGGATGCTTTTGTGAAGACTATGCAGAAGACTATACTGCCCCTCCTACCTGCTTCTGTTCCCCTTTCTCCTACTGGGTATCACCAAACCAGTAATTACAGTTAAGTCACAACAAAACCTACTGGGAGATGCTGGATTTACTAAGAGAGGAAGGGACTGTACACACGCACACATACATACAGAGTGGTTTCCAAACTGTGCACTGAGGCACCACAAAGCACCACAGCAGACACACAGGAATACCATGAGATAGTTTGAAATTTCAAGGGAAGCACAGCAATGTCTGTCACAACCTCCTGCCTGGAAGTAGTTCGAAGTTTTGTCAGTAGATCATGCTGTGTTGCTCTTGATGATGTCATATCTTTGCAGAGTTGGACTTTTAGTAGTTGTTATACAAATCAAGCACTGCATAAAAATTGGTGTGGAACAGGAAAGGAGTTTGGTGTGTTCAATCTGATTTAAAGTTTGAGAAGTTATTCAATATCTAACAGGTACACATATCCTATTATCAAGTAATCGTGGTTATTTAAGAATGAAACAAAAAATACTTTTTATTCCAATTTATGTGCATTATTTTTTCAAATGTTTAGTAAGTTGTTAGAATATAAATTCTTATTACTTGGATCTAACTACTTAGTAAACACTACTGTTAGGTATTTGGCCTACGAATGCATGGAAAAATTACTGATGATGGATGTGCAAGAGTTCAATAAAGGGCTTCTGTTGATCAGTGCTGATCTAGCAACAGCTGCTGCTGAATGTCCTGCCTGACAGCAGCAGAGTCCAATCATCCTTTAAGGAGACCAACCAGTCCTTATACCTTGGAATGGGCCATAATTCATTTTGACTGAATTTGAAACATATTCTGGGTGTGAATTTGTCTTTCTAGCAGGGCTCAGCCAGGACCACTATTTGAGGGCTTACAGAATGTTTGATCACTCAGCACAGGGATCATTTCAGACTGAGGGACTCACTTGATAGCAAAGGAAGATCTGTGGGATCCATTTGTCCTATCATTACTACGCCATCCCAAAGCTGCTAACCTGATAGAGCAGAAAAATAGTCTTGATGGCATAGCTGGTGATGATATTCTGGAGCTTGGCCATGATACCCTGCAAGGATGGGGTGCCCATCCTCCAGTGATCCCAGTGGGAAAAACGGGAAAGTAGAAGTGTCTCCACTTAGCATCACTCTCAGTGATCCACCTGGGGAATTTATTTATTTATTTATTTTAATTTTTTTTAGACAGAGTCTCACTCTGTTGACTGGGCTAGAGTGCCGTGGTGTCAGCCTAGCTCACAGCAACCTCAAACTCCTGGGCTCAAGCAATCCTTCTGCCTCAGCCTCCCGAGTAGCTGGGACTACAGGCATGTGCCACCGTGCCCGGCTCATTTTTTCTATATATATCTTTAGTTGGCCAATTAATTTCTTTCTTTTCTATTTATAGTAGAGACGGGGTCTCACTCTTGCTCAGGCTGGTTTCGAACTCCTGACCTTGAGCAATCCACCCGCCTTGGCCTCCCAGAGTGCTAGGATTACAGGCGTGAGCCACC